>VZTT01020103.1:5569-86151 GCA_013400855.1 Buphagus erythrorhynchus | reverse complement strand
CACAAATAAGTGTGTTTGGCTTTTGCCTTTTTTTTTTTTTTTAATAGAAGCATACATTGGGTGGCAAGGAAGATGTAAAACATAGATAGTGTTTATCAGCTACAACAGTCACCAAGCAAATTCCTCTCCTTGCTAAAGGAAATAAAGTAATCTTATGACAGTAAATCTTGTGCTTTAGCATTAAATATTAAGGTAGCTGTATGGTTTCCAGCTTATCTTGCCAGACATTTAGTAAGTTGGTGATTTCAATCCTGTGACAATTTCTCATGTGGGACTATATTTACATAATATATAACAAGTAAATGTTCACTAAAATGTAAAACCTCAGAGATGAACACCACTGTTAGCTGAGACATTGAGGAAAATCCCCAGCTGGTAAAAACTGGCACTAAATTGACACCATTAAAGTCAGAAGCATAGAATCTGAGTCATTATATTTTAGAACATAATTTTCCAAGCTATCTAGAGCATTTTAGATATGTTGAGAAAGACTGATGGGCTGAGCAAAATCAATTTAATTTTCCTTTGAGGGAAGAACATCTTGAGAAATTATCATCGCTTAACATATAGTACAAGCAGGGGCATGGAACAAACATCATTTCATCACCTGGGCTCCTCTCTCCTGCTCCCTCACATCTCAGGAAGATGACAGGGANAGTTTGAGTGACAGGGATAGGCAGGAGCCTTCCAGCCCAGAGAGGTCTCATTAAAAACACAGAGCGAGGATTAAGATGTAAATCCCGCAACCTGCAGTGTGTCAAGCAGTTTCCTCTGTCTAAAGGGCAAATCTGTCACTCAAACTGCATCTGGCTTGGTCCTAAAGACTTTTTATTTTGCTGTTTCAATTTCCATATATGCATATTAATTTACATAATATGCAGGTGAATTTTGTTGTTGTGACCTCCTCTCTTTTTAATGCCAAGAAGATCTTGTCAGCTAAGCCAGTCCAAACTTATTTTGTCACTGCCTGTCTGTTTGAGGGAAGGGCAGTAATATCTTCCACACCCTTAATATGAAAAAACTTTTTAGGTGATTAGGGTCTGCCTTGCCTGTCTTTAATGAAAGGATGGAGAGGCTGCACATCCCTGGCAGCAAGTGCCAGAAACCTTCGTGGGATTTGCATAGGCTCCATGTGAGGCAGAAGGTATTTATTTTATTTCATTCTGAAGGCTCAGCAGGATGGAGAAGGGCTGTTGAATTTTAACAGCTGGAAAGCTGTTCTCTTTCCAAGGCCAGGTGCCACACAGCTATTCCCACTCTGCCTGCTCCTGCCTGCTGTCCCTGGCTCCACAGTATCCTCCCTTCCCTGGGGGCTCCGTGGTTCCCATCCCAGTCCCCATTGCATGCCTGTGGAAATAGAACCAGCATTCCCAGCTGAACCCACAGGTGGTTGTTTTTGGACAGTTAGATAGATCATGCTTAATAATGATCACTTTCCAAGGGAAGAGCCATGGAGCACACTGTGCATGGACTAACAGGCACATCTCTGTGCCAGACTAAGCAAGGACAGGGGCTTTTTTTTAAGGTGATCTAAGCTGTTCTTTCAAATACAAACCCTTAATTGCCTGGAATCTCTCAAACCTCACGGATTTAACTTTATTAATTGATTCTTTGCTTTGTCAGTGAAGCTTCTCTCTGACAGCCACTAGATACAGTTTCTTCATTATATTGCATTCAGCAACCTTTTACATTAATCCATATAATTACCTTTTGTAGATTTGAAGTTGCCGTGTCTTTATTCTTCATAATTGGTGCATCTATTAGGAAGAACTTGATATTTCCCTACTATGTCCTTGTTAATTATAACTCTATCCTTCATTTACATAATAAACTTTTTGGGGCAATTTCTGCAGGAACATTTCATGCCTAATAGGAAGTAATTTGCTTTCCTTCATTAAGTACATTAAAACTTCATGCCCCAGACATCATTGACTGTAAACATTTGATTCTGCTCAAATTTAATGCACCAAGGCATTTTGCTCTGCCATATTAGGTTTATTTATGTGCTATGTTCTGGACTGTTAGCTGCTAATGAGACTTTGGCTCTTATTGCTCTAAGGCCTGAACAGTAACCTCATTTTAATGAGTTCATTATTTGCTGCCTTCTGAGTGGAAGACAACAAATTTTCCTTTTAATTAAAGGTCAAAACACCTCTGGCTGAGGGAAGTGTAGAGGTTATCAAATCCTTAGAGAAGGCAAATGAATGACTTTTCCTGATTTTGATGCCAAGCATGAGCTGGCCAGGCTGAGGTAGAAGGTGCCTCTCTGGGGAGCAAAACTCCAAATCTAAGTTAAGTGGTAACAATGCTAAAACACCGTACTGGATTTCTGAAGACATTGTTAAGGCAAAACAGAACCTGAAAGTCAGCCAAAGTAATTAAAGAGGCTTTCCTGCTCACCCAAAGGTCTGTGTGGATCAATAGAGCTGCTAAAGCATGAGCCCTTCCTTGCATGTGCAGTGGTGTTTGGGGTGAGGAGGACAGATGCCAGATGGATTGAGCCAACACAATGCAATTTCTTCTTTCTTATTGGGGAAAGTGAGGCAAATACTGGGGCTGTTTGTAGGGAGGCAGATGTAAATGCAGCTGTGGGTTTGTGTGTGTGCAAGCGCACAGACAGGGACTGGAGATCCCTGAAACTTCAGTTACACCAAAAAAGGATTGATATGGGAATTGATGTACAGATCCTTGTCCTTTTTCTAGTATTCTATTAACCAATATTGTTTCATGTGCCTTTCATTCTGTTCCCACATTGTTCCACGTTCCCACGGCAGGTAACAGCATTAGAGACAAGAAGGGTTCTTAGTAAAGAAACTGGTATCTGTGAGATCAGCTGGTGAAAACTTCATGTCTAGTTTTGGAGGAAAATCCAAAGAGTCTCTGAAAAATAGACATTGTTTAGCTTGAAAACTGCAGCTGTCAGAATATCTTTCTGACACCTCTAAATATTATTTCTGCAAAACAGGACCAAACTCCTGACACTTGGAGGTGTCTCAGGGACATTCCCAGAAACGGAGAGCATCAGGAGAAGTGCAAGAGGGACACAAGATTTGTAGGACTTAGCCTCTCCCCAGTGTGGAGCAGCAAAGCCTGGCATTTCATTAGGGCTCCTGCTCATACCTGTGACTTTCCAGAGGCAATGCTGTGAATGTTAATTTTGGGAAGCAGCAAAACCTCCAGATCTTGGAGGTCCCTGTGTCCGTGGCAGGATCTGTGTGGTCATGGTGCTCAGGGTGCCCAGCCTCTGGGACATTGCACAAGGGAGAGCTGCCCAAGGAAACACCATCCCAAGTTACTGCAGAGCCTGCTGGTGAGGATGTACAATGTGTGGAGTGGGTGAGGAAGTTCTTCAATCAGTCTAGAAGGAGATCAAGGGAAGGAGGGAAGTTAGATATTCCTGCTTTGCAGCATATCTGTGATTTGCTGTCATCTTGAGTTATTTTACTTGCACAGACTCGTCTGAGGAAGTGCTTCTGGCATGGGAGGATATGCCAGTGCCCAGCATCCCAGGGGTGCCTGGCCAAGGTTACACTGTCCCATCACCTTCTGAGGGATATGACTGAGAATCTTGTCAAAAATGGGCTCACCCACCATTACTCAAAGTCATTATTCATTTGGGAACAGATCCTAGTGCTGGATAGTGATTCCACTGCTGCAGGTTTCTGCTCTTTCATGTGTATGTGTATAAAATATTGATTTGCTCACTATATACACAATACTTTTTATTTATATATACTGTAGCTAGAAAATACGTGCAAATATTTGCACATATATAACTTTGACATTACCTCTGCTTTGTGGTAGGGCTTAGATTAGATCGCCTTCAGAAATTCCTTCCAACCAAAATTGTTTTTCACTTCCAGACAGTTTTCTCAGGCTTCTATGGCACATACTTATGATTAATACCAAGAAGTCTTCTAATACATTTGTTCAATTTTGTCCCTAACATCTGTCCTTAATGCTTGTGCAGCTACGTAGCCATGAGGTTCATTCCCAAGCTGTTCTGTGCAGCAATTTGCTGCTGGTCTGTGGAAAGTTGGAGGACTACAAAGTAATAGTTTTACTCTTAATTTCCAGCTGAAATTTTTTGGGAGGAAGAAAGAAAAAGCAAAGAGTACTTTGAGCAATGTTTCTTTGCACTGCAAGCAGCTGCTGTCAGGATATGATTTTTTGATTGCCTCTTCCTGCTCCTGCTCCCTCCCTGAAATCTATGCTAGGATAAAAAAAATCTGACTAAGCCTGCTGTGGTCTTGGCAATTTTCAAAGCCGGTGGAATTGGAATTGATAGGAATACCACAAAGCAGTTAAAATCATAGTAATGACTGTAAGGAAGGTGTGAAGTAACGAGCCACTGCTATTTTCTGACAGGAAAGCTGTCAGTAAAGAAGTGATTCTAGCCTGACATTACTGATGGGGTCACTGCAGGACCGGGATTCCAAGTTCCTTATTTTCAGCTTTCAGATTGGAGCATAAATTTCTGTCAGAAGGGGGACAATCAACTCAGCTGTATCTGCACTTGTTAAAACTCAACTTGGTGAGGAATTCATAAGCCCAGTGAAGCAGAGTTGATGATTTCTGTGTGATGAGGATTTTAGCCCACTTCCCATGCTGATAGCAGATAACACCAGACTGTAGGAATTAGGAAGAATCTACATTATTGACTTACTGGCTGGAGTTTGAAAGCAGTTTAGGGGTTCGAGTTAGTCAAATCTTTAATGGGATTTTGTAACCACCTGCCCTAGACCCTATCCCAAAACTGACTGAAATAGCAGGGCCTGGATCAGAGGGAAACTGCCAAGCCTGACAGAACTGGAGACACTTTCCACCCAGTCCTTCCCACAGATGGTGCCATTGCCAGTGCTGGCTGCAGAGCACTGGGGACAGGCAGTGAGGTGAGCAAGGCTTTGGCCTTGCCTTCCCAAGGGGTGGGACTGCATTTCATCATGCATTTATTTCTGTGAAGAACCCTGCTAACCCATAGTGCCAAATAAATAATTAATAGGGAGTTCTCAGCTGGGGCTGAACACAGCCAGCTCTGTCTGCAGATCTATTTTTTATTTTAGAGCTATTACTTGAGTCTGTTCAGCACTTCCCTAGAGTTGGCTGCCTTTGTGTGAGGTCTGACAGGATAGGAGGGTTTCTTTGAAGCAAGAAAAAGGTAATGATTTGCACATATTTGTGTGGTATGTTTACTGCAAACAGAAAAAAAAAGATTTTTCCTTCTTGAATGGAATACCCAGTTGATCAGATCTATTTCTGCTGCTGTTTTGTAACTCTGTCCTAAAGTCAGAAAACTCTCAGGAGTCTACCTGCATTTAATTTGATCCGAGGAGTGCATCTGTCCCAGTAGAGGTTCAGCCAGTTTCAGCTGAAGGAGATGAATGGGGTAATACTGCACCAAATCTACTATTCAGTCATGACTATGTGGTGAATAACATCCCTGAGAACTCAGGAGGTGGCTTTTGAGTTAGTATTAGAAGAGGGATGATGCTGAGTGTGACACAGATACCCTAGCAGTGAGAGCACCTTGACCAACTGCACAAGTGTGGGTGCACAGATGCATAAAAATACCCATGGCAATTATCCAGTCTCTCTTCTTGGAAAAAGGAATTCCTGGCCTTGTTAGAGCATCTAGTGGCAAAAAGCTCAAATGAACAGCAAGGAGACAGTCTAACAGGGCAAAAAGTATGAATTGAAAAGAAAGAGCATGAATAAAAAGCAGGGTTTATTTTAACCACAGATGAGTTAAGGCAATTGCTCCCCTTTCTGGGGAAGATCAGAGGCATTAGGCCTGGCTGGGAGCATCCACAGGAGCTGCTGCTGGAGCTGCAGGAGCAGGGAATGGCTGCAGTGCTTTCCTGCCAGCAGTGATTGCTGCTCTGTGTCTGTTACCCACTGAGAAGATTTACAGCCTATTTGGGAAAGCACTGAGGGTCTCCAGTATCAATCACTCCTGATTCCAAAGGATTTTCTAGGAATACTAACCAAATCTGCTGACAAGTCCTGCAAGGGGAAAAGCCAGCACATGCCCAATCTGAGAGCAGGTGGCAATTCCCTGGGCTGTAGGAGCCTGCTGGCACAAGCCCAGGGCTGAGCAGGGTCCCTCCCTGCAGGTTCATGCAGCAGGGACAGGAGCTGGTGGCACTTGGAACAGAGCAGTGATGGGGCTTAGAGATTATTTCTTATCAGTTCTGACTTTTCTGAAGCTTAAGCATTTTCAGCAAAATAAATCTCTTGAAGAAAGGCTCTTCAGGCAGGGGAATCAGGCGAAGGCAATCTGTTAGTGGGAGATCAAGGATTATTGGTCCAGTTTTTGAAACAACATGATCAGGAATGCTTGTTCTAATTTCAGTGGCTCTGCTCCCTACGGCTGCAGTTCAGCCTGGCCAGCACAACAGCCCCATGAAATAAAGAAGAGGTGCTCTATTTCCCCATATCCACATCTGCATGAGGCAGGTGGGGTTTGTCTGTCTCTAATTCCACTGCAGAGCTACCAAGAAAGAAGCCCAAAAGGCAGGGACAGAACTTTATGTCAGCTCTGATCAATCACAAAAATAACCCCTAAAATAAGTATTGAACAACAAAACCATCTTGAGGCTTTACAGGGACCACATCAAGGTCTAAAACAATATGTTAATAAAAAATGCATGTTGAGCCATTGTGATCCTGTTGCAGGAAACTGTGCTGGCGTCAGTCACTGTGCTGCATGTCACAGACATAAACCCCAGACTGGTCATTAGTTAGCTCAGGTCATGTTTAGGCTGTGCCAAAAAAAAAGATCAAACTCTCCCTCTCTTTGGCACGATACAAATACAGGGTAAAAGACAAGTAACACCAACAACTCAATGTTGGTTGAGTTGTATGTTCTTTCTTTTTCTTGTGTCTTGGTGCTTCAAGCTTGCTTCCTTAAGCAAAAAAAAAAGGAATTACAAAAAAACTCTACAATCTGTTACAGGTGGGTACTCAGTTGCTATAAATTATTGAAAGGCTACACTAATGGAGGCTACCTTATTTATCTTCTTTAATTTATGGACTTGGATCTACTAAGGTTTAATCAGAATGGTTTTCTGTTCCTTTACTGCCCTTGGAAATCATTCACTTGGATAACTTGTCACAAAAATAAAACTTCCTTCAAGTTCTCATCATGTACATTTACCTCGAAATTCTGAGCACCTACCAGCAATCTCAAATTCCTACTTTAAATTTACTGCCTAAAAACTAACTGATGTATATGCTTTGTGGTGGAGAATTAAGGGGGTTTTTTTCAGCACACATTCAATCATAAAGGAGAGATTGGAGCAGGTGATATATCCTGAAGTGAGGGTCTGTCCTTCAGGGCTCAGAATGGGCGTGTTGGCACAATGATGGATTTATCTTGTGGCTTTAAGAGAGTGCCTCCACATGTTTGAGGGTTTTTTCCTATGCCAGTCTGCCTATTGCCCACCCTCTCCATAAAAATCAGAAACCATGGAAGTCTGGAGAACTGTTTTCCTAAGTTATTGTGAAACATTCCATTTGCAAAATCTTGATAAATAAGAGTGTGCTTTAAAAACCACTAGGATTAAGTGTTGCTTTTTAATATTTTTGAGATGTTTGATACTTGTCTGGCAGAGCTTAACTTCTCTGACCCTTCTTCCTTCTTTGTGATGCTCTCTTCCATTATCCAGGGAGCTCGCTTCAGTGTTTTGATAACTAGAATTGGATGTTTCTGTGGAATGAGAAGGGAATTTCAAGGCAAATGTTCTTGCTTTATACCACATCTCTTACCAGAGATCAGAATGTTTCTGCCACCCCCTGCTCCTTCAGGATCAGAGCAGAGGGAGCTATAAAACCTTTATTGTCCTCCAGGACAGGTTTAAAATCCCTCCATCCCGGAAAATCCTCCTGTTCTTACCACTGCTTTATTATCCTTCCCAGCATGAACACAGCATAGTGAGCTGTCCAGAGGAGGAGGCTGGAAAATCCAAAGTAAAATGGCAATGCCCACCTTACATTTATACTCAATTCTCTTGAATAGAAACATGAAAGACCAGTATGTTGTCCAATAAAATCAATCCAGATCACCAACTGAGGCTGGCACATTTGAAATTGGCAATTTCAGAAGTTCCAGTAGGTTACTTTTTCCATAAAAACTAGGTTATTTCAGGTAAAATTGAGAACAAATCTCTTTAATAGTCAAAGGAAATGTTTCAGGTTCAAAAGTATCACCACACCTTTCCCAAAAGTGGGAAAATTACACTCAGGGCAAAACTGAAGTACTGCTCTTCCTCAGATCACTCTGGAATAGAGACTGGCAAAAAACTCCAACCTGTACCCTTGAGAAATTCAAGTAGTCCAATGTAATTGTGGAAAAGTGATGAAATCTTGCAGTCCTTTCAGTAACTTCCTAGGAAGTAAACTTCTGGTGACAGGAAGCCCTTGTACATGGCTTTTCCAGCTTAGCCTCATGTAAGTGCCCCCAGCAAGCCAGTTGGTCCCAAGCTCCCTGAGCAGACCCTAGAGGAGCAGTGTGCCTTCCAAGAGTGACAATGGCTGATGACAATAATAATCCAGTGAAAAATCAGTGTTTGTGATCCTTTCCTAAGTCTCATAACAGTTGAAACTCTTGGTTTTTCTCTGTTCTCACATGTAGGAGAACACTGGATGTGAACCCTTGTGGTGAACAGGTCTCTAGTACCTGGGAACAGGGAAGAGAGTTGATCTCACCAGCACATGGAATACCTGCATAGCATTGTCTTAAAAAACAAAAGCAGCACAGAAAGGTTGAGGGGGGAAGGTTTGTTTTTTGTTTAAAACATTCCTATTTCAGAGCCATTCAGATGCATTTTGGTGGCAGTCAGAAAGTGGCATTATTGAGGCAGTTAACTTCTAAATCTAGTTTCTTTTGATCTTAATCATTAAAGGCAGTACTTTTCTCTCTAAATATTCCCATTGAAAACTGTAGCTACTTGCAGTGTAAAGCATGAATTCATGCAACACAGGATCATTAAACTGGGAAAAATATGTTCAGCAAACTATCAAGCTTTTAATTATAGTTGTTACACTAAATTTCCACTCATTTCTGAAGTGAGAGATTCTATTAGTCTCACAGCTGAAGGGTAATGCCATAATTTTATTTTATATGGGAATAGCTGTTTAAAAATCACAAATCCTGAATTGCTGTGGCAGCCTTTGCTTGGGTGATGCTCTGCTAGCCCAACAGAACTGTTTGATAAGGTGTACATCCAAATCCTGGAAATAATTTGCAGCTGTAAGATGAGAAAAAGCTAAAAGGTGGTTGCTATTTTTCCATTGTGGAAAACCTTCCTTATTCCTCAAGCTCTTCTTAGGGCTGTGCATTCCCCCTTCTTTGGCCCTCTCTCCTCTGCTGGGGTTCAGCACACCCCATGTGTTATCCCACCAGTGAAATTAATAATCCAGATTATTTCTGTATGTGGAATATCAACTGGGCTTGAGCAGTTTCAAGCAGAAGCCTTTTAGAAGGCTGGTTTTAACCATCCTACAGTGGGTTCTTTCCAGGCACAGGTTTCCTGCCCAAAATTCCCTCTGATCTTTAACACTCACCTTGGAATACCTAGAGCAGGGATGGGTAGCTTTTGTTTCCTGATAATGTACTGGCAGCCTGTTCCCAGTTAGAGCAGAAATAACAGTGAAAGCATATGGGAAATGTATTCCCTTTCCTAATAACAAATACAGTGGAATTACTCTTTATAATACCACAGACATATTTGTTCATGATGCACATAAATCTTGGGATATGTTACTAGGAAGACACATGCAGAGCTTTTTTTATTAAAGAATTCACATTCTGCAGCTGAACCTATTTTTTTTCAATGTAATGCATTATTATTGTTATTATTGTTGCTATTAACCATGCAGACCATAACCTCAGCAGTTCACACTCATGCCTGGAAATCCTAAATTAATATGATTATAGAGTATTTAATGTCTATTAATTATAGATTCATATAGATTAATGCTTATTTATGCATGTATATTCAATTAATTTCCAAACATTTATGCTAATTTGTTGAAAAACCTACAGTAAATATTATTACAAAGGAGGTCTTCAGACTTGTAGCTTTCAGGGATTAAATATTACTGGAAAATGGACAAAGCACTTGGATCCTAATCCCGTGAGCCTCTCTCCCTTGTCCTGCTTTTCCCCAGGTTCAATCTGCTGCCCACATGATTTGCCCTCTTAAAACAATTGTGTCTCCACCAAAAAAGCACTTGTGCTATCAAGAATCACTGACAGCTTTAAGAGCCAATATTTCATGAGGTTTGGGCTAGGCAGGCAAATACAGTCTCCTGTCAAAAAAGTGAATTCCATCATTTTTTATACCATTTTTTACTTGAAGGGCTGATGTTTTGGGGTGAGAAACACACAGGCCCTGAAACCCATGGCTTTAATTCAGTCTGATTCAATCCAGGCAGCTCCAGTGGGATATTGAGACAACTTCTAGGAATTGCTTCAGTGTTTGTATTTTAGATTTAATATGTAATGTAAAAGCTACTTTAATAATTCTAGCTTTTATGTAAAATGAAGAGGCAGTAAAAACCTGAAATATCAATTTCCTGGGAAATTCTTGTATTAAAGAAGTCTCTCAGCAAAGTGTGAATTACTTGCATTTTTTTAATTTCTGGAAGATCAGCAATTGCAAAGCTATATGTAATTATGATTTTTGGAATTTATTTTTTTTAATAGTCTACAAACTACCCTCTTTTCCTTTCATCTGCCAGAGTAGGTGAGCTGGCAGAACACAATTTTGTTTGAATCATATTCCAGTGAAACATTCTGCATTTCATAAATCAACATTTTGCCACAGGAAGCAGTTTCACTGGAGCAATCCAGGTTGATCAAGTAACAGGAATATCAACTTCATTTCCCTCTGCCTTGTCACTTTGCCATTTTGGAGGGATTTTCCATCCATTTAGTATAAGGACAAATGGCTAAACAAGTAGGATGGAAGGAAAATTAAAATCCTAACCTCTAAGTCTTTGAATTTTTTCCATTGCTGGGTCAGAAAGTATTGGTAAGGTGATATTAGTTTTAATAGATTTAGTTTATGGCTTTTTTAAAACTAAATGCTAAAACGCCAATTAAATGACTACATCAATTAAAAAATTAAATCTGAAGTAAGGGATTCAGCCTTTTCCAATCAGAAATATTAAAAATAGCAGGGAGCTCATGTGCTAGAGAAGCTGAATGTGTACCACCCCACAGATCCCACTTGTGTTTGGGTGCTGTCTGGATGAAAAATGTGAACAGCAGACTGAGAGAGTGCTTGTAATTAGAAGAATGAATAAAAACACAGAAAAGAGTAAGGCTTACAAATATGTAGAGAAATTTTTGTGGCTTGGTAAAGGACATTTATAATTTGTGCTCCTGAAGGGGAAAAAATACTTAATCCATGGCTTTATTTCCTAAAGAAGGCAAAGTCTGGACTCTGAAAGGAGGAATTTCCTTTTCTCCCAGAAGCTGCCAGGCTGGCAGGACACCAGGCTGCCTTGGTGCCTTCTGTGCCAGCCTCAGCTGCAGATACAGCAACTTTTTACTGTGTGCTCCCCCCTCACCAGTGGTAAATGCTGCAGTTTGAGATCAGAACACTCCAGTGCAGGCAATGTGTCACAGTAAATCAAATCCTGGCAAAGAAAAACGCTGCCCAGAAAGCCCCAGAGTGTTTTAACTAAAACATTGATTTGCAGGAAATTCTTAATAGCTTATCCTTTAATTTTCTTGTAAATTTTGAGAATTAAATTCTTAATGGAATTAAATAAAAATTGTTTTGTTTTCTCCCTGACATTTATAGAGACAAATATTTAACTTTTATAAGATACTATTGATAAAATGGGTGTGACTATTTAAGTTACAAGTTAATGTATTTAACATTAGAAATTTTGTTGACACAAAATGACAAAGTTGAATTGCTAAATAGTCTTATATTAGAATTTCCCATGAGGTGAAAAAACTCTTTAGTACTTTGCGGTTTTTTTTCTGCCTGGGTGGAAAGAAGATGGATGGAGGTGTAGAACACTGGAAGTAAAAGCAGTAATTGAAGAGTTCTTTGCCATATTCATAGAAAAGACAAAGACCATAAGTTTTAATTTCTGTGAGGATATGTATATAAAGCTATGGGGTGGATGGACAGATGGATATGTCTAAGGATTTTAAGCCAGACATAGTCAAATATTTGGTTTTATACTGCATTGTGACACAGATGTGGACAGAAAACGCCTAGTTAATTATTGCTAAATAATTAAAGTCTCCAATTTCTCCCTTTCTCTTGGAGATTTTCTCTGTTCCTCACCTGTTTGTCCATCCCTCCCTGTACCCACCCTTTTCCTGAGCACTGCCACTTGCACATCATTTGAATAATGCCAACAGTGCTGAATTGAGCTTTTGCTCTAAGTGTTCCTCCTGCTCCCATTTGGATGACAAAGGCATATTTAAAGTCACTTAAGTAACGCTGCTCCTGAAGGAGCTGCATTATAGATGGGTTCCTAGTAATGTGTTTATTGCTGCTTCAAGTGCTTTTAAGGCAATAATTATGACTGCTCTTGCAGTCTGCACTGCCTGGCCCTTCTACAAGGCTATTCCATCATTTCAGCGTGTTGTTTTCTGTGCAGGAAGCAACTGTTAGTGCCCCTTTTTAACTAATATGCGCTGTTTTAAAGCTCAGGTTAATGCAGGTCTCTTGAGGGGTTGGTATAAAGCAGATGTGTTTTTTGGCTCCTATAGATTCCCTAAGTGAAGCTAAATTAAATAGAGTACCACGTGTCTCCTGGAAATATACTCCAGTTTGATACAATCTATGACTTCAGAATTATCATTCAGAAAGGATTCCAGAAATAAGTACAAATCCAGGAAATCAGTGCAAGCGTAGAAGAGTAATGTGTCACAAGTCAGTGGTGCTTGGCACAGGATGTGAGCACTAGAAATCTCTGAATTTGACCTGGAAAACCTGCCATTTCTATATTTTAAAATATATTGTGACATTTGTTAGAACATCACATTTTTAAATAGTTTTCCAAAATCTAAAATTCTAAAATTCAAAATTTTTCCAAAATTTATCTTGACTTCTTATAGCCAGAATGAAGGATTATTTCTCTTTTATTCCTTGGGGAAAAATACCCAAACATCTGAGATAATTCTGTGGTGCATGTACAAACAATACACCAAATTGAACTCCTTGGAGTCATGTAACCCTACAAACAAAAAACCAGCGTGTTCTCTGGGACAGAAGAATATCAAGTGAGTTTTTAAACATTCAGGAAAATCTTGCTAGGGACATAATTGTTTAATAAAGTCAAGAGGTAGAAAGTTTGAGCCACCAGAATGTTTTCTGGCAAGACTGTATAAAACACTGTCAAGAGCACCTAATCTTGAGTGGGAATCTGGCAGATGAGAGAACCCCAAATCTATTATCATTCAGGGAGGGTACTCAAATGGACAGTCAATCTATCAGGCTGCCAAGGAGGAGAATACAGGTTCTGCTGGTGGCAAGGGAATTGTGGTTTTTAACTACATTGGTACTGAAATTCTCAATGAAAGAACAGACCTTATTGAAACAAAAGTATGAAACATTTTGTCTGATGTGTCTTGACAAGGCACTTGAGCAGTGCCTCAACACTCAAATTACTACAGAAAGAATTGGGTGATTCAAGAGACCTGAACAAGGAAAATATTGAATAAACTGTCATCTCTGATGAAGCAGAATGGAGCAGGCACTCCCATTTTTAAAGAAGATTATTAAAGTTTTCATGTAATGCCTCTCAGCTGCTTTTTAAATTCATTTTTAAAGACTTTAAGACAGTCCAAAAGTGGGAGCTCCAGAACTCCACTTGATTGTGTTCCTCACTGTCACTCTCAAGTGCTTTAAAAGGTGACAAAAGTGCCACCCAGCCTGCAGTGACCAATGCTCGGCTGTCTGCTCTGGGTTCCTGTGCTCACACATCTCCTGGGCTGGCCATGGGTGTGGTTACTTTACTGGCAGGGGCTTATTATTATTAAAAAGGTTTTAGAGTGACTGTTTTATCTCAGGACTGACCATTCTGCCATGCCTGGTGATGTGGCCCAGGCATTTCCAGTAGTTCCACCTGAAAGCAGTTGTCCTTGCACAGAAATCAGGAATAATCATATGCTGGAGAGATGGAGTGGTTGAGCTCACCTCCCTGCTGTGCCAGTACTTTTTAATTCAGAATTGCCAGGAAGGATGCAACTCCAACATGAATTGTTTTATTTAAAACACTAAAATGGGCCAGAAATCACAGGCTTTAAGTGTTCCAGGCATTTTAATGGTGGTGAAGGTCAAAGACAAAGTGCAGACTGTGGCAGTGAGGAGGTGTCAGACTAATGCAGTTATTTCCAGGGAAAGAAGTGGACTGGAGCTCAGAGGGGGAGGCAGGAGAAGGCAGATAGGCTGCTAGAAGGAAAGCCTGCAGTACCTAACACAAAGGACATGGCCAAACATGGCTCCAAAATTTATTGTAGCTCAGAAAGTCCAAGGATGCTCCCATCCCTACAGTGACAATTAGAGGGATTACAGAAAGGAGAAATAGAGGTTTTAGAGAAGGGGGCTGTGGGATATGGTGGTGCTGGGATAAGCAATTTCTCCTTGATAATCTTACCAGCCCCAGCTGGGAGAAGTGAGGGGAACAGGTGGGTCCTGAGTCCACCCACAAGAAGGTGTGCTGTAGTCTAAATTGTAGAGCTAAGAGGAGGGTAGAAAGTGAAAGGCTAAAGCTTTTTGTTTCATTTGGAGGGGTTTTTTATTTGTCTTAGTAATTAAAGAGTAAATGCCTGAGCTTGCACTGTGCTCTTGCAGGGCTTTTGAGTTAATAATAGGACGTGTATTTGTGAAAGGTGTTGGAAAAGCTGTGGTGGCTGCGTTGAGCTCTTCCTGGGTGAGTAAATATTGTACTAGCTCATACTATGGCAACAGAAAAAATAGAAATATTTCAAAAAGTTCTTACTCCTTGTTTGGGTAATGTAGCCCTCTTTGTGCTCAGTTAAAAGGAAACTTTAAAGGTGAAAGCTTTGTATTTGTTCTGTGTGGCTCTCTCAGACACAGCATAAAAAGACATTTCCAGGGTTTTTTTGCCTAATCACTGATGCCAGTGATACTGGACTCGTGTGGCTGGGAACCAGCATCATTTACAAGTACACAAATTCACTGTTTCTGTGAATTAACTGATGAATTCTTTCACTTTCGAAAATAAAGCACTGAGATAATATACTGGCAGGCAGGAAAGGGAGAAATTCATTTGCAGAGGCTCGCCAGGCTCAAGATAGAACTCCACAAAGCTTGGAAAAACAGCTTTCTGTGGCTCTGCTGAGTTCCTGTTAATTACTTAGCCAGACATGACCTTGCACAACTTCTTCACCACCAGGGACTAGGAGATGTTCCGTGGTAAACAGAGCCCATAATAACCCTGTTCTCTAATCTCTGTCTCTGTAGCTGATGCCACTCTTTATAAAAGTGTGTGTATATATATATATATCTCCCTGAGACACCTAATTGACAAATGGCTTTGTGAGGGAATAAAAACATTCAGGTTGCAGGAAGTAATTACATGGGCACAGGTTTACTTGTGTCATTACTGTTGCATGCCAGTATTGTTATCAGAGGACTCACTCTGTACTGAAGCATTCCCAAGGGATTTGGGTGGGCATGGCACCTCTGGAGAGCCTAGCAGAGTTCCCTAGATCTCTGCAAAGTGACCCCTCTGTGAGCAGCCACAGCCACTCCTCCCAAAGGCAGGGCAATGCTCTGCCACCACTGGAGTATCAGCCTCCTAAGTAGCTGTTACTTTTGCCTCTCAAGCTAAACTGCGAAGCTTACCCTTAAGGGGTGAAGGCAGGTCTGCTGGTTCTTAATTGCCTCCTTCCCCCAGTGACTTGGGAGATTGTTCTCTAACCGGCTGTAATTATCCTTTTCTGTAAACTAACCAAAGTGCACTCTGCTTTCGGTGTTATGTTCATTAACGGGGCTCTGTTCTGTGGGTTAATGTATTCTGGGAATGTCCAATCTGTAGGAACAGACTGATATGTGTAGCAAGTGTTTGTGAAATACCCTGAGGAACAAATCTGTGCCGGGTAACTGCTTCAAAATGGAATCCATAATGTTGAGGACAGAGTATCTATGGGTGCTCAAGTTGCAGGGTGGATTTATGTGTGAAACATTCACCTAAAAAGGGGAGATAAACTTTTTATTGTCCCCGAGAGAGAGCTTGAGGGGAAGGTTCTGACCCTGTGCCCGCAGAAGATTTCTCCCTGTGGTTAGTGTGTGTGGCATGATTTCATGTGTGAGGTGAGCAGGGGATTTATCCTGTGAGTGGCACTTCTGGTGTTTTTGTGAGGAAAGTGGGCTGCTAATTTGGCACTGGAGAAACGTGGGAAGAACGAAAGCTTCCCTTTTTGCCCTGGCTCAAACATAATCAGTGAAAGAAAGCTCACCATGTATTGCTTGAAAAAAAAATTTTTAAATGTCTGAATCCTAGCAGATGTTATTGTCTAGCTATTCAGCAGTGTGGACTGGTTGATTTTCAGATGGATAAATGTGTGCAGCACATAAATATAATTCTGAATGCTTTTAACAGCATCCAGCTCCTACTGCAGCCCCTGGACGTGGAGTTTTCTGCTGTGTCTCCCAGAATGAGCATGGAAGCATGGTTGCTGTGCCAAGCACAGCTGGAAAGGTTTGCCTAGCTATGTTATTGACTGCTGGATAGTAATGGGAGTGATTTGGGCTTTTGCCTGCATAATGAGATGATTGCAGTGAGACCTCTGCTCTGAATCTCCAAGTGTCTCTGTGTGGACACTCCTCTGCTGGCAGTGGGGGCTCTTGAAATTCTGCTGTGGAATTGTAACAGGCTTCCTTAGTGGAGCAAACCACGTCAGAAAGATGCTCTCAAAAAGGTGCAGGCGGGAAGCTATTGCTGAAAAACTGGTTTCACAATTGCCTTCTGAGTTAATTTCCTCTTGTATAGGAGCCCTTTCTCAGAGCATTTCCCCATATGTTTCCAGAGAGAGAGCACTTGATCACTGAGCTTGTGTGCAGCACTCACATCTCAAAGGCACCTGGCACTCCAAGTGCCTAGTGCTCAGAATCAGCCCTGATGAGCATATGCCTGGTTTGGCTAATAGAATAACCCCAAGTGCTCTGATGTGCAAAATTGTTCCAATTGTATGGGAGACTACTGCTCTTGCTGGGTATTTGGATACCTCAATGGTCTGGATGACGAGGCAAATGAATATAGAAACTGTAGAAACGGAAATAAGGGTTTAGAAATTAAATAGAAGTCTGCTTTTAAAAACAAAAGGCCTGCTTATTGTTCTTGAAAGCATTGGGTATTTACAGGAAAAACCCTCAAGAATAAAGGCTGGAGAATGTGATATTGCATGCTTAGGGATTCAATTAATCTCTGTCTATGATTCCCACATGTGGAAAACGACAAGAAATAACTGTCATGCTGTTGAGCTCTGTCTATTCTTTCCAAGTTGAACACATCTTTGAAAATTACTCTGAACAAATTTAATGGTGTCCCTGGATACTACAGATCAGGAAAATAAGTGCAGAAGAGCCCCCAGTGAGTAGTCTGTGGGCCTTTCACTCTATCAGATGGTTATGTCACTTGCTCAAGTGCATGCTGTGCTTCCACCCTGTCACGGGTAACTTCAAATGCTTACCTCTAGTCTGGTAATGAAAATTATCCTGTTAACTCTTAGACATCACATCGGGGCTGTAGCTCCTTCAGGCTCTTTTTTTCCTTTTGTCTTTTTGTTCTTTTTAAATTCAGTGATGGTGAGGTTTAAAAAGGAAACCATCTTGTATTGTTCTGTCTACTTTACAGCAATAATGAGAGAAATAATACAGAAAAGGCTTCTAGAAGATATTATATATATATATATATATGTGCAACATACATGTGGATGCCCCTACACATACACATCCCTAAGTGCATCTCTGTATGTATGTGGGAAAAATGGCTTTTAATCTCAGGTTATGGTTTATGTATCTGCCGGCTACACTTGTGCACTTCCAGCCCTTACCAGGAAAAGGAGCTTCTCAGCTCTTTGAAGCTTTGTCTCTTTTTAAACACTCGTTAGCACATACACGTGTCTGGGATAGTATCCCCCTGTTCTTGCCTTACCTTCACATCATTGATGTTCATCCTTGTCCCCTCCTTCCCGACAAAGATGTCGTCTATGTCCACCAGGATGTACCTCTCCAAGGAGAGCATGAGCTTCTTTCCTGACAGGAAGGAGATGGCATCGATGAAGATGAGCTTGTGGAGCCAGAAGGTCAGGTTGTTCCCAAAGAGGACTCTCTGGATGCCGTCGTGCAGGCCCAGGTCCTGGATGACAGTTGCATAGAGAGCAGCCCTGGGCAGCGTGGCAGGGGTGGGCCTGGCAGGCTGCAGCTCAGCCAGCAGCACGGGCTGGTAGGTGGAATGGTTGAACTGGAACACTGTCCAGTCCTCGCCGGGCAGGGGGCCCTTCTCCACCCTGGGCGCTCTGGTGATGCGCAGCAGGGGCGACTGAGGGTTCACCGTGCAGTCTCTGAGGGCCACGTTGTTGTACAGCTGTAATGGCAGCCCTTTCAGCCTGATAGTTGGGGAGCTGTTCTCGTTGGCTTTATGAAAACCAATGATGCTAACACTGTATTCCACACAGTATTTTTCCAGAAGCTCTCTATTCCATGAGTCCATGGACACGTACTTTAAAATATTCTCATATATAACAATTGTGTACTTCCCTCTCCCGTTGTCTGTGAGAGGGGGAATGTCCCCCTTGGCTGGTGCAATGACCATGTGGTACTGAAACTTGCTGGACTCGAGGATGGCTATGATGTCTTGCCCCAGCTGGGAGTACTGGCTTTCCACGAACAGGAGCACAGTGGGATCAGTCCTAGAGGGATCAATTGGCTTAGGTGTTCTCAGCTCCGCAGACCTGTAGGGCAGAAGCTTAAGGTCCTCACACTCTGCTTGTCCAGTGGTTTCCACGAGGGCCATTTCCTGCTTGTAGCCAGTGTAGAGGAAATAGGCAGAGATGACAATGCTTGCCAAACAGAAGGTGGCCAGGAGAATGACCAGCGTTCGGAAGCTTCTGCGGAGCTTCCCGATGAGATTCATCTTTCACAGGGCTTCCAGCTCCTGCTGGACTTGGCACTTTTCCAGGTGCTCTTCCTAAAGTGCCATAGGAATGAGGAGTTGTGGAGGTTCCCCTTCCAACATGTTCATGTGACCATTGCAATGCATTGATGAAGCATTCGGGGAGGCTGTAAAGCTGCCGGGGAGGGAAGTCAAAGGATCCGGAAAGATAAATTGAAAGAGGTTTTCTCAGAACGCAGCAGCTGCCAATAATCAATGAAGAGGACTCTTGACATTATCTGCAACAAGAAGTAAAAGGAGAGTAAGTAAAACAAAATCCATAAAGCAATTAAAAACACACATTAATAAGGCCGGTGATTGATACTGGTAATGTGAGTAAAGAGGGAAGTTTCTGAGTAGTTCCAACTCAGAAGGAGCACTCAGTGTCACTTGCTTTCTTGGTGCATTAAGATAAGCTGCATTAAACAGCTCCCCCGTGTTCTTAGGGTACAGAAATGAACTCTGAACATAACTTTTTGAGTATGTGCATCTACTTATCAGCTTTTCTTATCTAAAATGTGTCGTTGCTATTGCAAATGGGAGCAGTGGAAGATTTCAGGGGCAAAATTAGGACAAAGTGAATCTTTGTTAAATATGGGACCATGTTCCATGTCAAATTTAAACCACGTAAGGGATCAACTGTGTGGTGGATTGGAAAACTAATGTGACCAGAGTGAAAGACACGGTAGAAGTTTGAGGAAAGATTTGTAGGGCTTTCTCTCCAGTTTGCATTCTGCACTTGGAGCGATCAGTACTTCATGGTCCGGTTTAGGATCTGTCTAAAGGTTCTGTGGGGATTTTCCAAGTGAATGAGCAGGTTGCTGCAACTGCAGGGTGCAGCTGTGCACGGCTCTGCCTCCATCAATGGGAGGTGCTATGTAGCAGAAGTACCTCAAGGGAGCTGTTTCAGTGCCAGGTGGACAAGTAGGTGTGTGAGCTGGTCCATGACACCTCCAGCTAAAGCCCTCGGCCTCTGGTCTGTCCCTGTACAGATGAAGTATGAGGTGCTTCAACCTCATTGCTCTGAAGCCCTTGTGCAATTCCTGGCAGTTCTGCCTAAATTCATGAAAAATTGTCATTGGTAACAGTAAACCATATGATTCAGAGGCAGTTAAAGCTAACTAAATAAATAGCCTATGCTGCTCTATGGATTTAAGTAGGAATTAACATCTTTCTGAATTATTTATATTGTTTGTCTATTGGAACAATGCGAGACAGTAAACAATGAATTATTTTGGAACTGCAGGGAAGAAATGCTTTTTCCAGGCAGATACTTATCAGTTGATGTGTCCTCCTCCATTAACTCAGATTACACTTTGGACTTGTGTTCTGAGAACTATTCATTCATCTTAAGGCTTGCACCTAAAACTGGCAAATGCTTGTAAGAAGCATTTAGAGACAAGGAGTTGTTTTCTGAGACCATTTGTGACTCTGGCAGGTTCAAGCTCTTATCTGATTTACCTTCCTCAGCTGGAAGGTTGAAAGGAGATTGATACCCCTGGATTGTGGGTTATTCCAGCAGTGACCCTGCTGTGTCACACAGCTGGCCAAGAGGGGAGTGAGGTAGGGACAGAAATAAGAAACCTCTTCTGCATTTACTATTTTCTTAGATGTGAGAGAAGAAATAAAAAATAAATCACAGCTACCATTAGGAAATTGAAGTCATCCTGATAAGCTTAAGAGTATTTGCCCTGCTTTGGTGCTTCCCTTGTTCTGCAATTGTCTGCTTGGCGGGATTTCACTTCTTATTAAACCTCCAATTAAGATTTCCTCAAAAGATAACACTGGATCAAGTGCAGCATCCTGTGCCAGACAGTGTTGGAGTTTGGGTGACATTGATGAGTCACTCAGCCCGACTCCCAGAGTTTATCAGATCAGGACTCTCGCTCTCCGTGGGACGGGCAGCCTGCAGGGCTGGGTGATGTGTCCCCCCAAAAGAGCTGATTGCAAAAAGCCTGTTCGGTCAGCACGACACAGGCAGCTAACTTGGAAAAAATCTTGAACTTCCCTTCCTCGGACTGTGCATCCTCGGCTTGCTTTGGGCACTAGAGGGCAATCGCTTCTCGCTTTTGCGAGGCAGCACCTGCTCTGCTCTCGCTCCCGAGAACACAGCCCTGCCTGCGGCCACGCTCCCGCCAGAAGGCTTCGGAACTCCCCTGGGCACGTAAAACACCTTAATTAAGACTCCTATGTTTAAAATTAAATAAAAGCCAGGAGTTCTGCTCTAAGAAATGTGCCGCTAGATCACCCTCGATGCTCTGCAAATGTTTCAGCCTCCACCTGTGGCACAAGGGAATAGCTTGTGACAAGACCTAAAGTTGCACGTTTTTCCCTCAGTGTTTGGCCCTGCTGCATCTCCTGGGTACTGGTATTGCAAGCTGCCAAAACAATAAACTTCACGAATATTATAGCTTGTACTAGTGAAATAGGAGAAGCCCCTGACTTTACACTAGTCAAAACAAAACTCTGGTCTTCATCCCTATTTCCTCCCAATAACACTGGTAAAATCTCATGAAGATAAAATACTAATAATCAGATTTTATGTTAGCTACTGTCTGTTGTATGTAGATGTTCTAATTAAGTGCAAGTATTCCCACTTGTTGAGGTGTATAATTATATAAAATTGATTGAGAATTTAAACTTGCGTAAGGAAACCTAGCATTGGAGCAGACCTTTTTTAGTCTGCACGTTGTTTTTGAACTGCTCTGTTGAAGTGATTATACTGTTCAGTAAAAAAAAGAATGGTGTGAAGTAATTAAAGGTTATGAAAATAAATCAGCTATATTAGCCATTAGTGGAACTTTCTCCGAGGCATAATTGGAAGTTAAGTGCCATTTGTGCCTTTGAAATTCTCCCCCTTAAAGTTCAACAGCTTTATATTCGCTCCAGAATTGTACTATCTTCAGAGAGTTCATGTGCTAGATTAATTTGAAAAACATGAAAATAGGCCATATTTCATAATTAGTGTTACTAGTGGAGTTTCATTTTGGTAACTGGTATTTGAGGTCCTATGGTCACTGATGAGCATTCACTGACTCTTCAGGGAGGGGAAGCCCAAAGCTGGCCATGTTTGGTCAAGGAATCAAAGTTACAGTCATCCAGAGCTGGTCCTTCAGTAGATCTTGTCCATTTAGCCAATTTCCTCAATGTGGGGCCTTTCCCCAGCAAGAGCAGTACAACTCTGTTGTGATGTCAGAGACATCTGCAGGGACTCTAATTTTTCTTTAATTCAGGCAGCTGAAGAAAAATGGAGGTTTAAAAATCGCTGCCTCCTTGCTAAATAACACTTCCTGCTTGCCTGCAAAAATGCATTTGATTGATGACTAAAGTGTACTGATTTTGAAGATGATTGATTGGGAGATTAAGACTTGACTATTTAAAACAGATAGCACGACAGCAAAGAGAAACAGCCCCTTATTAATACCATGTGTTAACTGTGCATCAGGAATTAAAGCTGACTCCCCCGTGGGCCAGTTCCCACGGGCACAGCTTCACCCAGGGCTCTTGGTGTGTGGGCTGGGGAACTCCTCTTACCTCTCATCATGGGTAGGAAGGATCTCTGAGCTACTTGAGCTTATGGGAAGTAGAAACAGTGATATTAATCCATCAGCTGCGTTCATTCACCCTGAGGATGGAGCTAATGGACTTCACATCTGCAGGGGGTTTAGAGTGTGTCAATGCTGAAAGGACAGAGCAGAGGAGCAGGACCCTCATTGTTCCACAGCAGTGTGGCCATTCCTAATCTCCTGTCTGCACCAGAGTGCACTGCTGGGAGCAATTCACCTGGAGGCAGGCCAGAGCTTTCCCTTTCTTATTCCAGCATAAATCACAAGTCAGAATGTCTTTATTGTCTATATATAAAACTTCCCTTTAGGCTAAAAACCTCATGTAAAGCCTTTCCTCTTTCCTTTCTTTTCTAAGCTTGTATGACTCCTGTCACTTACCAGCAGCCCAATGAATCATGATACCTGCCTTGCTGCTCCTTGCATGGGACTCCTCATTCATTACAGAAACAAGCAACCTGATTTGAGTGATAAATGGCTCCTGGTGACCATTAGCAAAAATTCAGGGTTTCTGTTCACTGCAGAAGGAAAAAAGAGCACTTTTTCTTCTCTCAGAAAAGTTTCCAGGAGATTTTTTTGACTGAGCTCACAAAACTTACATCCTCTTTAAAAGTAACTTTTTTCAAACTTATCAAAGCTGCAATGTGTTTTGTGTTTGTAAATGTGGGGTGTTGAGAGGGGTGTTGGTACCAGCTTCTCATAGCTCATCACAAGGTATTAGAAAACTCTTTTTACCTAGGATAAGGTCAGCTTCTCAGCTGACAAAGGCTGTTGCAGACCTTGTGACTTCTATTTTATCATTTCTGAGTGGAGAGGTTGCTCAGTACTTTCACTTCTTCTGTTTCTTTTCAATGCATAATCATGTGTAAGTTAAACCCCCAATTTTTCGGTATTTTCAGCTATTTATCAAGTCTATAGTGCACAGTAATCTTGTGTGATTTCAGAAAGTTAAATGATGCCAAAGGGTGAAGTCAATAATCAATGAATATAAAGCAAAGAGTTTGAAATACTTCAACTTGTGCACTTGATGAAAGCTGGTGTGATTTTAGCATGAAACAATACTTCGAAGGGAGCAGTTTGACTCTTTTGACTTCTATTTCTCTTTGGCTTTAAACTTTTCCAGATGATTTCAGAAAGTGGTGAAAAGGCTCCCTGCTGGAGCAGTGGTGGAGGGTGATTTGGAGATGAGTTTTGCTCGTAGGGATGTTCTCACACATGTGCACACCTATGCACATGCACATCCTTTGGTTCCCCAGCCCAAATGTGACATTTCCTGTTGCTTAGCTCCTAGCAGAAATGTGTTTTAAGACTTAGCCAGACCACATTTCTGGTGAGTGTTGCCTGATGTTCAGCCTCACTGCTTCCTTATTCTGACCCATTAACTTCCAGCAGTCCCACGGTCATTTGGACCACCCAGAAAATCCCATAAGTATCCCATCTGGGATGTTTCAGTGAGGCTTCCTCCAAATGGCACAATTTATGGATCTCTAATGCGTCAGTACTTCTGAATATAATGAGTAGTTGTAATATTTCCTCAGAAATTTCTGACTCGTGTTTTCTCTGGAGTGCAAGCTCCTAGAAATCAGTAATTTAGGCATAGTCTGAGGAGTGCATGAAGTCTCTCCTCATGCATGAAGAGAGAACCTATATATGTATTTTTTGTTTCTTGACAGAGTGGCTCTAGTGATCATCACGACAGATGAGTGCTAGTGACCACACTCACCCTCTGAGCAGCGCCAGATGTTGTGTGGTGATACCAAAATTATCACAATACACATATTTTGATGTCACCAGGAAAAACATCTTAACTCTGAGGCCAGACTTGAAATGATTTAATGATAATTTTACATGTACCTTGTCAATGCAGTTTCTAATAAATGTGTCCATCTAGCATGAGTAATGGTATTAAGATCCACCACTTCTCACCAGTAACTCACCGAAAATTCAAAAGGCTACATAGCATTAAAGGGTACAAGCCTGACTTTGCCAAGGTCACTCAGACACTCATGGCTGAGCTGGAAGCAACAGCCCCTTGTCCTTGCATGATGTCCTTCAGCAGCTATTTGCAACCCTCATGATATGTGTAGCAAAGTAAAAGGCTGAAAAGGTGGTGTTGAGAGACGATCTGAAGGTCAGAGCTCACTGCCAAAGCCATGATGACAGAGCCAAAATGTCATGGCAGGAGCTGGGCCTGTAATCACAGGGATGTGTGTGCCCTGCAGGCCTGAGTCCTTGCTTTGCTTTCCCGGTGGGATTCATGGAGAGTGCAGGTGAAATGACCGTGCTGTCAGTGCCCCAGCCCTTGTGAATGGAGGTGAGGAATAAAAGCAGCCTTTGCACGGTGCTCTGAGGCAGCCTACAAAACATTCCCCCTGACTTGCTGCAACAAATCTCCTGCTCTCGCTTGGCTAATGGCTCTTCATCACTTTTCAATTCATAGTTTAATGCTTCAATGGAAGCCAATTTGAATTCATTTAACTCTTCAAATAAAACTTTGGTGAGATGCTGTATCAGATGTTTTATTACAGTCCATCTATTCTGGTACTGTTTTCCACTTTCATGAGGCTGTCAATTAGCTCTCCAGTTCCAATAGAATGATTTGTGTTGTGAACTCAGCTGAGAGACAACATTTGTGCATTAGAATGGCTGCCTAACTAGGACTCCTTCAAGTCAATCAATGCAGTAGCCAAACACTGTACGTGTTGTTTGATCGAGTAGACAAGCTAAGCCATTTAAAAAAAATTGCTAAAACCCTTTTTAATAGTTCTATTAGCAACCAAATAACTGCAGATTGTCTGTATTGATTTTGAAAATTTACCAAGGATTACAGATTTGTGGGTGATTACTAAAATTTTACTTTTTGGAGGTTTCTTATACACAAAAAAGAGATATAGTCCCAGGCTCTGGAACAGCCTATTAGAAGCTAAACTAGCTGGTCTTTATGTTTTTTTTTTTTTTTCAGTGGTTAATTGTTTCCCACACTTTCTGTTGTCCTACAGCTTTTCTGGGAGCTAAAAATGTTTGCCACCATGTGATATAATTAAAATGTGTCCACTCTTATACCAATGCCAATATATTTCACTGAATAACATGTTTTGTGGTGTCTGTATCCTGTCACAGGGACTATTTGTGAGCAAGTCAGATGTGGTCACATCTGTGCTAGGAATTAAAAGGAGGCCACTAACTTATTTCAGAGGGACTACTGCTGTCACATAGTAATGATCTATTGCTACTGCAGAGGAAGTCTATTTAAACCCAGATAACAAAGACTTTGTACTTAAATCTTTAGTACAGCACGTTTGCCACATGAAATTTAAACAGAGGTTTGTTCTGAGTTTGCTCAAGCCTGGTTCCAGCCAGTCAGACAAAGTTCCCAAGCTCTGTATACATTAATTCTCATTATAACAGCTTCCCTTTATTTATTCTTTAAGTAATTTCTTCTGGAGTCCCCTTTCCCCATCTTTGCCCTCACTGGCTGAAGGGTTTTGTTATCATTGAGAGGATTTGGTAGAAAAAGGAGGAGAATACACAGAGTTTGGTCCCACCAGTCTCTGATCAGAGCAGATGTGTGGGCTGGAACATCATGCAAGCCACCAGTGCTGGTGACAACCTGGCAGGGCTTGGCAAGTAGTAAGTGCCTTTCAAGCAAAATGAAACAAGGAGAGTAAATGAAGCCAGGGTGGCCCTCCAGGTGTGCCTCTTCTTTGTGTGTGTGTGCTTCTTGGACTTCCAAACAGCTTCTAAAGGGGAAAATTGAGTAACTTCCACCTTGCTCATAAATACTTGCACATATCACTGCTTCTATTGCATGGCAGTTTGGGGAGCAGGAAGTTAAGTTTATAATATCTCTCCTGTCTCTTCCTAGTGTTAGTTCTAGACTAGGTTCTAGGCAGTCCTTCGAGAAAATTTGGAGTCTTAGTACCAGTTCTTTACAGGCAAGATGAGCTTTCTGTGGGGACCACTTAGGGCTGCACATATGACTGTTGTCAGTAAAACTAACCTAGACATAGATACTTGGTCATGTAACAAAAATACTACAATATCCAAGAGACTTTCTCTTTAATGTACTTAAGTATTGCAGACAAGACAGTCAGAGGAAGTTTTATGCAAGATTATTAACATAAATTGAAATTCTTACCTTGAAATGACTGGAGGGATACTGTTTGCCTATCAAGAGGAAAAATGCTTTATGATGAAAAGATTAGGCAGGGAGTAGACCCTTTGATTTCTCTCTCTGCCACCATCATGTTTTGCCCTCTGGAGGCCACTGATTTTTTTCAGTATTTCATTTTCCCTGTCTTTGTTGAGGGAATACTAGTCTTTTCTACCTTTACATGGGCATTATCTATAAAATGCTCTAAGATGATTCATGTTTGGTTCAGATGTGTATAGCATGGATATTGCAAAGTGTGCTTTTGGGAAAACCAGTGCAAAATTCATACTTTCATATGCTGGCAAATGTGTGTTCGCTGTGCTTGCTTCCTTTTTCCTCTTTTTTGTTGTACCATGGTTAAATTCCTTTGTGTTTATTCCTGCCATTGCTTTATGGGGTTTCTCTGAGAGAAGCCACTTTGTCAGCCAAATGAAAGATCTCTTTAGAGGTTTCTGGTGTGTCATCTGTGACCTATAGATACTGTTTTGCTCTTGGTTCAAAATAAAAACAAATGTTTCCTTCCGAAAGATCTATTCTTTGTTTTGTGGAGATAAAGTTCAATTTGGAAATGCCACTAGTAGGATAAGGGTCCTACTTGGGAATTCAAGGGATTTTTTTGTTGAGTCACGCTGAGCTCAGAGACTGGAACTAGAACTAATACCATTAGAGCTCTGTGATGGAATAGAGAGGCTTTGATTAACCTCTTGCTTTCGTGAAAAATCTCTGTTTATTGAACTACTGAGGCATTAACTTATTGTTGAAGGGGGAGAGTGTGGAATAAAAAAACAAAAACAAATGGTTGTCAGTCCTTCTGAACATACTGCCCCTGAATCAGGCCGGAATTGTCTTTACATTCCTGTCCTCTCCTGGGGGCTCACTGCATAACTCTGCTTGGTTTTCAATAAGAATCTCCAGGGTGTATTGTGGACAAGCAAATCCAGCCTGGCTTTCTGGCTTATGGAAGGGGTTTACAAAATTATGTCTCATCATTTGACACAGTATCTCGTAATCCATAAAGCTCAGGTTTAGGTAACATATACATAGAGGCTTTATTTTCTGCTTGAACACAAATATTTTTTTTCATGGAGGAGAAAGCCTTTTAGGAGGCCCTTCAGTTAAAAATCTGAGTATGCAGAATGATTGCCTGTGATTGATGCAGGCACATGGAGCTTGCACCAAGGCTGATGGAGGGTTAGTCTGATGGGAGTCTGTCAGGTGTTTGGAGGCATGCATGGCTCACTTTGCTCGCCATGTGGACATTGCGTATCACAGAATTCTCTTTAACTATGATTTCTGAGGTACAAATAATACTACCATGCCCTTCTGCAGGTGATTAATTGACTGGTGTTTTAATGCACAGTTCCACCCTAAACGGCAGGACTGCATGGGGGTAGAATAAAGTGAAGCCATTTGAAATTGCACCCCAAATACAGTCTACAGAGTAGTAATGAATAAAAATACCCTATAGTTATACCAGCTATTTAGGTGGGTAGAGTGTAAGTAGTCTGGCAAAATATCAAGCCAGAGGACCCTACTTTTTTGGTTTAAAATAAAAACCCCCAAGAAGCCATGAGGGCTTTAAAATCAAATGTGATCAATAAGTCTAATTTCTGTATCTTACCCAGAAGCCTAGAACAGTGCACTTTCCTCTAATTTCCAAAAATTTCTTTGTGAATCACTGACCACCTGCCCTCCCCTCTGGTGGTTTAGGGGGTGATCTATATCCCCGTGAGAGAGAAGAAATTCAAGAATACCCTGAGGGTCTGGAACTTGAGCTCTGGCCTCCTCCTTGCACAATATGGTCCCATGGAAAAGGACAAGATGTTCTTGGTGCTGTAAAACAGCCCCTGAAAGTAGAACACAGAGGAGGTGGGTGCATATTTCATGACAGACTGTTTTAACTTTCCAAACAGCCGCCTCTTTTACGGCCAGCAGCTACTATTAATTATTTATCAGAACACTTATTTATACACTAAAAGCTAAATGCAATCCTTTCAGTGGAGCCTGGTAGAGCAGGGGCTGGAATAAGTAGCTGTGGATAGTCCTTCAGGAGGGGAGGTTTTGTGCAGAGCTCTGCTCAGGGAAGAGCCTGTCCACATTATTCTCTCTATTTGTGCCTGGTAATGATATTTACATATGGGGGATGAAAACCCAGCCATTAGTAAGAGTCTGTACTATGGGGGTGTCAGCCTGATCTCCCTTGGCCAGGCTAAGTAAGCCAAGGTCAGTTCTTATGTCACCAGCATCCAAGGAAGAACAGGCAATCTCTTCCTTTTTGCTTCTTTCCTCATGAAGGAAGCCCACTCTCCCTGGCTTCTACTTCTGTGTTTGCTCTGGCTCTGTAAAATCCATCCTTGCAGCACAGGAGGGAGGAATGATTTGCTCCCTTTGCCTCCACTTGGGGAGAGCAGTTGTGACCCTTTCTGTCGCCAAAGGGAAGGAAAGGTTTAAATACCTTTCTGTTCCTTTCAGAATTGAGTCTAAATGGCCATCCATGACTTCTGGGGCCAATGTGTTTCCCTCATCAAGTACTAACATGGTTTCTGTGCTGGTGTGCTGTTGCCATGTAATTCTGGTGGCATTGCTGTTTAGGTAAAATATTATTATTTTTCTATAGCAACTGTTAATTTCAGTAGAAATTCTGATTCCATTGTAATTATTCCTGACAGTAGTTGTAATAAATATTTGGGATTGACGTGCATGATTTTCATTTTCTTCCAGCACCCGATGCTTTTAATAGCTCAATTTTTCTAATTTAAATGTTGACATAGATGAGAAGTGATTCTGAATTTCTGTCTGGCGCTCTTCTGGGTGGCTTACCTTCCTGAGGGGCATTGCTTTAACATCTCAATGGGAGACAGAGACTTGTTGCTGTGAGATGTGCATTCCTCTGCCCATCTCAAAATGGGAGACAGGACTCTTGGACATTCCATCCAATTTCCAACAGAGATCCTCCTTCTCCCTGAGAGTCCAGCCTTTCCACCTGCTCTAATGGTCCTCAACTGCATCCCAGGCCTGAGAACAAGGGATCTGATAAACTGCCACCTTACCCTGTACTCCTGAACACTTGCAAATGGTTTCAACCCAGGCTCCCCTCACCTTGGAAAGTGTGGAGCCCTTGGCTCACCCTAAGCTCAATGCCCTGTTCCTGAAATGACTCCCCAGGCTGGGCAAAATGCAGCTTTCTGCACAATTCCAAGTTAACCTTTCCTTCAGCCATCCAGGCCCCCGCTTGCAATGCCTTGCAGCTCTTAGCCCAGGGGTTGCTTTGTTCAGAAAAGCCAATTTTGTGGGTATGGAAAGCAGTTTCTTGGATGCACCTACGAAACTGCAGAAAGAGGGCTGGAATTAGATACTTTTTAAGGTACCTCCCAACCCAAACCATTCTTAGATTCTGCGATTATGGAAGCTTTGCAAGGCAAACACTTGATGGAAGCAAACAGCAGTGTATACATGTAGCTGAAGCTCAGCCAGCCCTATGGTCATTTCGGTAATCAAAGCAAAACTGTTTGTGGGTTAAATCAGAATGATTTGGAACAGAAATAATAATTTTTTTGTTTTTAGTAGAAGTTCATTATATGGTTTCCTTTACTGTTTGCAGAAAAATGATGAATCTTTTTCTGGGGACGTAGAGTTAAATGCAATTTTTTGTTTATCTAACTGAAAACTCATAGTCAGAACTAATAGTAACTCATCAGCATTTTCTGTGCTCAGTATTGCCATGGGTTTGCAATATATGGCCACATTTTCCTTAAAGTATCTCATTATACTGCTGGGATAATTCCTGTACTGCAACCTTTAAAAAACCCATCTTTACTATTAGCATATTTTTATCCTGCCCATAGTGAATTTGACAGTTGAACTCTAGAGCAGCTCATGATTCCTGCATGGTGCTAAGTCTGATCATGGCCATTACAGAGTGATACAGCAGATATCACAGCCTCTAAACACACATAAAGTTTTAATAGGACTTCCAGAACTTGATAGTGTGAGTTAACAGGCTGTTCAGGCTGAAAAGGATTTATATGTGGGGGTATATATGTGTGTGTGTGCGCAAGGGGACAGTCACTGAAGCATCCTGCTCTCTGCTTAAATGTAACCCTTTGAATTTGATTTACTCTGATAAAATGCAAGTTAGAGGAGCATTTCCCCAGCCTTGCAGAAGAGAATGGTGTCAACAAGACATTAAGATACTCCTGCTTTCAATTCTGAGGCTTTCAGACATTAGGCATCTATTATGAATCAAAAAAAAATGGCAACGTTCTGGGGAAATAGCACAAAACCTAATAGACAGTCTTAAACTTCTGCACAGAGAAATGTCATTAGGAACATCTAATCCAATTGAGCAGATCATAGTATCTGACAGATACAATTCAGGAGAAAACTCGAAGCCAAGAATTTTCTTAGTTAAATGTGCCTTGGCATTTCACACCCCACCCCCAGCCCCTCCTTTAGAGCAGCATTTCCAAAAGCAAGGCAGACAGTGCAGCTTGGTGGAGGGGAAAAGGCCCATGGGGAAAGTGTACAGACAGGATGGGGCAAGACAGGGAGCACCTGGAAATGTTGCCAACTATTGAAACTTTATGAACAAGGAGATCCTGCTGTCCTTCCACAGACTGAACATTTATGGCAGGAGGATCATGATTCAAACTACTGAAGAAATGGGATGAAAATGAGTTACTTCTCTTTTTGTCTTGTTCTCTGAGAGCATTCAAAGCTAGGAAAGGTAGAGTAACCTGCTACAGGGGATAGGCCAGATTCTGCAGCATTTATTCACACGGAGGGAAGCAGGGAGGCTTCAAGCAATGTGAATGAGAGCCGCAGGAGTTAGTAAAAAATGACCTGGTAAATTCCCTGGGGAAAAGAGAACTTCATGAGTGTGGGTTTCATAGGTGTGTGGTCACAACAGTGCAGTGCTTGTAGGAAGAGACTTGTTCACCTCTAAGCATTTCCCTGTGAGTGTTCATTCCCAGCAGCAGGGACTTGGAGCCCGTGTGCCAGCTGTAGGATAAAAACGCTGGGCTGCTGCTGGACTCGGGCTCTGTAGGATCTGAAGAGCCCATACTGATTTCTTCAGTTTTCCTCTTACTACCTCTAACAAACCTTGCTTCCAGTCTATAAATGATGATGCTGTTTAAAAAAAAATGTTGCTGATAGATGTTGTTTGCTATCAAACTGCTTGAAGAGAGTAGATCTGTAGGTTTTGGCTTCCTCACAGTACAATTACTCTAATTTTGGTGCATATTTAATATACATCCATGGAAAGCTTCTACCATGTCATTTTTGTACAGTAGTTCTGCTAAACTTTGCTAGATGGTAGCGAATAAAAGCAAAGGATGTGGAGTAGACTACAGAAGCAACTGTATCCTCTTTTCCTTCTCACGTAAGTTCCCATGCTCTCCTTTCTGTGGTCTTTCATATATTTAGGCAGACAGCTGTTTCCCTCGGAAAAAACATCCCTTTACATCGGGGCACTTGCATGCAAACGTGGCAAAGACTATCTCAAACTTCCAAATAATGCTTGGAATGCCAGGCTCTAGGCAGCTTTTGGAAGCACGCACTATGCATAGGTTCTAGGCAGATCATTTGACACACCCGGGATATTTATACCTGCTCTGAGTATAGGCACTGTCTATGTAGTTGTATGAATATATACCCAGAAGCAGAGATTGAGAAGCTGAACAATCGCTTACCTAGAGAAGAATTTCTCTTTCTACCGTGCAGCAAAGAGACATCTGCTATTCAAAGCTCTTCACAGGGCTCCAGGTAAACTAGAGAGAGTTTTTAGTTGCCACCAGCTGGCTGAGCAGCATCCCAGGAAGGCTCCTCTTGCTCCAGCCCCGGTAACCGAACTCTACCGGCACAGTCACATCTCATTTCTACCCAGCCTGTCCTTTTCAGAGCGAGCAGCCGGCTGGCATGATTCAAACCTCTGCTCGGCACACCGTTCAAAACGCAGCTTCCTTCTTGGACACGGGGATTACGCCGGGGAGCCGCCAGGCTCCAGCAGAAAGCCTGCGAGAACTCTGGAATCACGCAAGGAGCAGCTGCTCCTCTGGCGGTCCTGCCGCCGGCGCCGCGCTCCCGTGTGCCGGGGTCAGCCTCCGGCTCCCGCGGATCTCCAGGAGCAGCGAGGCGGCTTCGCAGGGCTGTGATTGGCAGGAGCGGCCGATTGCTGCCGCTGATCGAGCCGCACACTTTCAAGGACTCGGAGCTGCTCTGATGTCATTCAGCCGAGGGGGGGTGCTTGGCGAGGCCGCCGCGGCGGAGGCTAATTCGGAGATGAGCTGCATTCCTCTCCCAGCGCCCTGCTGGATTCCGTGCTCCGCGAGGATCTGCATAATCTGTCATTGTGCGGCTGGACCACCTCCCCTCCTGCCCGCCCCAAATGCGGAGGGGAGCGCCTCTTCCAGCTCCCGATTTCACACCTGGAGCCTGCAGCCGAAAGCCTAGGAGAAAGGAAAAGTTGGAAGAATCCTTTTTCTGACAGGAGGATGCTGGTGCCCTCAGTGCCCCCCATCACCCCTCACCGTCTCCAGATGCTAAAAGGGGCTTAACCTAGCACTGGAAGACTTTTGGGTTCCTACTCTTGTTAGGTCACTGATAAGATCACGTGGTACAATAAAAGGTGGGTTTTAATGTGACCAAAATTAAGCAGGGGTCACCCAGCAAGTTTGTTTCTTTTTAAATGATCTGCTTGGCACCAGCAAATATTTGGTGCTCAGAGGTGAAAACTATTTTCTTGCTGTATGTGACACAAGTTCCACCTATTTGTTGCATAATTTCTTATTAAAATCCTCTATTTCATCCAGCTAGAGACAAAACCTACCTCTGCAGCCAAGAAACATGATTGCTATGTGACTTCAAATTATATTACAGAGGCAAAACTAAACACTTTCTATATTAAAAGAATTAGATTTTATTCCAATCTAATTTTCAATTTTTGCCAGCTTGACATCTTTCACTCCAAAACTGTTCTTTGTACAATACACCTTGGAATTGAAATTCAGCCAATTCTGTGCAGCAAATGTGAGGAGAAAATAGTTTTGTTCAAGGAGACTGGAACAAACCCATTCTGAGATGATGAATGACGCTGTAAACTCAGATTTGAATCATAGGAGGGTCAGCTCAACCTTTCATGTTTCCAAAACAGTGTAAATAAATGGTGTTCCATGCAGTTCACCATTTACATCCTTCAGCTGACACCTTCTACCTGAAGAGATGTTTGCTCTCTGTGAATATCCAAGTTTCAAAGACAGTAGAGATTCTGAACTGAGGACTAATTGATTCCTTCTGGCTAAATTAGAAACTGAGGGAAAATTAAAATTCAAACTATGTCTGAGTAATTTCCTGCAATTTCTAATTACAAAGCACTTGCTGGGAGATCTTTTAAAAATGCTTTGTACCTATGGCCCAGCTCTGGATTTGGGATTTGTTTTCCAGACTGTTGTGAATGCTGGGCACGGGGATCCCACTGTAACTGGGTGGTGAGCAGGTGCCTCCTTGCATCCTGTGTGAACGTCAGAGCTTCAGTCAGGCTGTAAACTAAAATAGCCAAATTAAGTTTGAGAGCCTCTTCCCAACACAAGGAAATCTTCTGGTGCAGTTTGTCCAAAAAACTGCCAGAGCTTCCTATTGCTAATGTGGTGGTGTGAAAAGAAAAAGTCCAGTAGTTTGTTGCTCTTTGTACTGCCATCCTTGGCTCCTGGCTGCATTTGGAGCACTGGAGAGGTGCCTGTGAGGGGAGGGTTTGGCTGTGGGACAGCTGTGCTGCTCCAGATGTGCTGGGAGCAGCGCTCTGCCCCTTGGAAGCCACTGCTGCAGATGTTCCCGGGCAGGCCAAGTGGTTGCACAAACTGTTGAGTGTGTTTTAATTCAGCTGCTGAAGTCACTCTTTGAACTGAAATCCTTGGCTTAAGCCCTACCGTGCTGGGTGTATTCAACATGAAGGAGCAGGGCTGTGGATTCACGCTGCTTCTGGAGCTGTTTGCTCTGCTGGTGATTCATTTTAAGTGCAGGATCAGGAGAATGACTGTGCCAGAGTCTGCCCTCATGAGAAACCTGTGGAAATCTGTTGGCAGAATTGCTCCAACTCTGTGTAACAGAAAGAGCACACCAACCCTTGGGAGGAAAGAGTACAGTTTGAATTTTCACTTCCCTCTCCTTTGGGCAGTAGATAGAATTGAACTCTTCAGCTCGGTCACAAATGCACTCGAGTTCCCTAGAATGTCTTTCTGATCATGGTGTAATTCTCAAGCTCTTCTTGAGGGAAAAACAGACAAGAAAGAAAACAGGACAGCAAGAAACAAAAATTAAGTGTGGTTGGAGAGAAACAAGAAAATAAGATAAATTCTAGTAATTAAATGTTGTATTAATGAGGCAGCACACTTAGGCTGATATCCTTGCCACAGGATGTGTTTTTCTGGCTCTTAACCTGCAGCACAGATTTTGCACTAGCTGGTGTACATTATTCTGTACCTGTTAATCCTCATGTGGTTTATTTCCTCCCTGTATAGGTAGGCAATCACAATAGCTTATTCTACTTATTTTGGTAGTGCAAAACCTATAGATGAAACCTGCCATTACTTTGGCCAAAACTTTCTGGAAAACATGACTTTCTGGTTTTGGAACTGTGGGTTTGATGGTAGTTAGGTTTTGGGGGTTTTGGCAGGGTTCTTAAGGTGGTTGGTTTGTTTGTTGTGCTTTGTTGGTTTGATGAAAGTGTGTGTTGCTCTGTTCTGTCCAAATCTTGCAGCTTAGACACCTATCACTACAATGTCTGCACACATTTTTAAAGTATTCACGTTCACATCACCAGATGTGGAAAACACCAATTCCTGCAGTTCTGTGGTTAGAAACATAGAATCCTAGAACCATTTAGGTTGGACTAGACCTTTAAGATTATGGAGTCCAACTATTAACCCAGCACTGCCAAGCCTACCACTAAATCACGTTCCTAAATACGATGAAGAGCAAGTAAATCCTCTCAGATATGAGTGTGTAAACTCATGGTATTCCCCTTGTTCATTTTTCCACACTATCTGAAGACTTTCACTGCAATATCTGGATCAATGTTCTGTTGCTCCTGTGTTGAGTTTCTGTTGTCTGGCTGCTCCCAGTCTCCCCACCTATTATTTCAGCGCTCTGATGACACTGGAATAGGCACTCCCTACTTCTCCTCTCAAAAACCCCCTCGCAGCACCAAGGTCATGCTTCAAAATTGACTGCAATACACAGAACCTTTTCTTTCAGCTAAAGACACATTTATGGTCTTTACCAAAAGAAAGATGGCTTTTGACACTGAAGTTCATAATGAGTTTAAGAGAACAAAAAAATTACTATTCCTGGTATAATCAGCTTCTTCTTGAGCTGTGGAGACTCCTTCTGAACCTCCCTGTAATTAAACAGCAGTGTGTCTTATTGGACACACAGAGCAATTCTTCACATGGTATAAATTGCCAAAACATCCATTGATTTCAGAGAAATTATGACAACTTATAAGAGTTATAGATTAGTCTTAATTTTCCAGCAGCAACTTGAGATATGCAGAACTTAATTACACTCGCATCAAAAGTGCAAGAAACATAAAGGCATACCAGAATGTGGTTTGGGTTTCTTTGAGTATTCATATATTTCATTAAGAAAAGTCTATTTTGTTGTCTTGATGTCTCAATAAATTGTTAGGGTTTTTCATCTGAGTATTTTGGCTCTGGCTCAAAATGTGTTAGAGGTTTTACAGAATCAGAAATGTAGGGATCAAATATGGATACACTTGGAGCTGAGTTTGATGCATTAGAACTCAGTTAAGGCACTCATGTCTTCTACTGGCAGTGCCTGCCTTGCTGTGGGTTATTCTTATTTCTCAGATGTCAGGGGAGAGCATGCTGCTAGTGGTCCATTTAGGCATGAAGTGCTGATTTGCAACAACATCAACAGCAAAAATGCTGCTCAGTCCTCAAATAAAATTACAAAATGTAAAAAATAACTAGATTCCCTGACTGCTGACTTTCTCCAGCTATACAATCTCTTTTCCAGCTTCTATTATCCCCTCTTTATGTCTGGACACTCTTGTACAGATGATAAAGGCAAATCAGTGCATACCAGTTCTGTAATGACCTTTATCTTATACTTTTATTCCTCTGTAAGATTACTTTGATATCCTAGTGTGGCTTTGTTCCTGTACGGCTTTGGATGTATTAGTTTCAGAGAGTGCACTAATAGAAACTAATGTGGAAATATCTGTTAAACTAACACACATTCATTTACATCCAGCATTAGAGCTGCTCCACATATTTCTAATTACATTACTGTTTTATGTCTTAAGTGCTTACTCAACTATGAAAATATAAACTGCAGTGTTTCAAGTACTCTTATTGAGATAGCATCAAAGCAAAAAATGAGTTTGTGCTTAATCCACAGGCTGATCTTTGTCACCGTGTGACACTGAGACAAGGGTTTGTGACGTGTGAGAGATGGATGTCTTTGTGTATCCACAAAGCCTTTTGGTCTCTGTCCCACAATTTTCCTAACAGAATCCTTCCCAGCTTCTGCTTTGGCCTGAAGTAGCAGACAGCTCCTGGGAGGTTGAAGAGGGTAGGACTGGAGCTTAGAGAAAGAAGAGCTTTTTCCCAGGCCACACTTCAATGTAGCAGGAGAGACTAAAGCAGCAAGCAGATTTAAGCTCTGCTCAGCCCCCTTGTGATTTGTTGTTTGCACCTGTAACACGTGACACTGTTTAAGAGCTGTGTCCATTTTGGTCTGTTTTCATGATGACTCTGCTTGTGACCTCCCTGCTGATAAGCAAGTCAGTCTAGTTTTGTAAATCCTCGCAAAAACAGGGCTAAAAGCAGGTGCAGGTCCCATTCATCTGACTGCCTCACCCAGAAAAGCTGGCTGCTGTCCCCCCTGCATTGCAAATTGTCACAAATCCAGATCTAGGAACTTCGGTTGTGCCCCCATTTCCCCGTTCTGTGAAAGCATAGAGAATCATTTGCTGTGTGACTCACAAAGGCTGTGTTTCATCAGAGACCATCCTGGGGTTTCTCTGGTCCCAGGGCTGCAGACAGAAGTGGTGTCACACGTGGTGCATCTGCTCCCAGCCCGAGTTCAGGCTGGGTGAGGGACTGATTGGAGTGCTAACACATTTTGTACAGCACTGCTTTGCAGCACCTGCAAGGGGCTCCTTACAGGGCAGGGCAGTGCTCTGCTATTCCCTGCACGAGCTTTAGCAGAGCCATTCACCAGCTCCTGACGATCTCCAGCGAAACCACCACCAAAATGCTGACTGATGATTTCTGTGAATTGGAACAATTATCTCTGTGTAACACCAGCGTTCTCCTGTCATGTCAGCTGCATGTCTGAGCTGTAGCAGGGCAGCTAAGATGGGCAGGGGAAAGGGGGCTTCTAATAAAGAGCAGTGCAGGCCAGCTGCTGGCAAAGCAATTATCATCAAGAGTATCATCCATAAAATGAAGTGATAGCTTCCAAATCTCAAGCCCAAGCATTTCTTCTTTGATTATTAAAAACAAAGGGGCTTAAACTCTCGGTTTGATGTATTAAGTGATTTTTTTTTGTTTAAGAAATTTTTAGTCAAACCAGAATGATTCATAAAGTAGCTTAATTAGACCAGAGCTCCAGTGGGAGTCCCCTTTAACATGTCTGCAGAGACTCTTTTAAAACTCTAATCCACTTCTGAATAAAAGGTGAAACCAGGAATGGTAGTTTCAAAGGAGGAACTACAAAGAACATTTATCTTTCTCATTTTGCTCTTCTGTCCTTGCGATCTAGATATCACGCTTCCATTGCATTCTAAGGATGACTTTTTTTCTAGGTTAGCTCACACAAGCAGAGCTTTTTATATACCATAATTTAAAACTTTGAAACCCCTCAAAGTGAAAAATTCATTACTAATGCACTTCCAAACTGGTTTTCTAGAAGTGCTGCAATAAATGGATCCTGTTGTAAATGTTTTGTTTCACCTCCTAGCAATTTAAAAAAAAGTTTTAGGTCATCCTATTATAATTCGTTTTCCGCTTTATCTGGTGCTATAGGAGGAGGCCTCATGCTAATGCTCCAGTAGGGTAGGAAATCCTGAAATGGGAAATGGAAGTATGCTCTAAGGTTTATTTTTCGACTGATGTGGCTAGGCTGTGCTTCAAAATAAAATATAAAAAAACCCACACAAACCTGGGTTCAGCAAAAGGGAGGATAAAGACTTGAAAATGCTGTAGTCTGACAAGGGAAATCAAGATCATAATGTTATATTTACTTTGAACTGGCCTTCTTTGGAGATGTGAAATCTCTCTGCAACATCTGCTAGAACAGATTTAATAAGCTAAAGAAATGCTTTTAATGTCTAACTGCTATTGATTCCCTTTCTTTGAGGTAGGAATTGCTTACAGACTTGCAGCACTAACCTTAGAATATTAGGAGGGTAGCAGAAGGAATGGCTGGGTTTTTTGTTTTGAATATGCAATACAGTTCAGTGAGAACAATGCCCAGCGATCTTTGCTCTCCGATTGTCTTCTGACTGAGGTTTCTTTGTAAAATGTATTTTTCTCATAGAAAGAATACAAAGGTGACTTAACTAAAATAAGCAAAGAAAAACATAGATGGAATAATCCAGAGAGCACTCCAAGTGAATAAGAACTTGTTACTTAACCATTGTACTTCTTTATCATGCCCACTGCTACTTTACTCGTGGCACTAATGTTCAGCAGGCTACATTAGAAAATATCTGTAATGATATTTTGGAGCGGCATCTTTGCTCTCTGAAGACTTTGGGTACTTTAGAAATAATATTCCAATGTTGTTTGGCTATTCATACCAGTGATGTGGCTCCTGTGCTGTGTGCACTTTGGTTTAAGTTTTGTTTATTTGTTGTTTTTAAGCATGACAGAAATTCTGACACACTTGGAGCAAGGCTACTGTGAACTGAAATTATCACATAAAGCTAAATACTAGGAAGAAAGATATCTGTTACAATTTGAAGTGTAGGCTTGAAATAAATAAATTAACTGATGAGAGGATAGGAATTTGATTTCTCTTGACGGCATAAAGCTTTTAAGTTAAAGAGAAGCATTTTAGGAAAGTAAATACTATGCTAAAAAAAATTAATTGGTCCGAAGAGCAGCAGTGTGCGTATTTCTTACATCTTGGGCTCCCATAGAGGGCAATATTGTATAAAAGATCGTTTTAAGCCATGTATTAGGGGTCTGCCAATTCATCTGTGCTGATATACCTTAAGGAAAATTGCTGTTACAGTAGATTTGATGGCGCATTTCCCTTCAGTCAGGCTGTGACTAATACACACAATAATACACGCCAAACCACATAACAGAGCCTCGTTAAATGTGAAGGAAATTAATTTTGTACATTACCTAATTGTAGATTGTAGGGGGAAAAAAAGTCCCATTTTAGCTTACAATGTTCTGTTCAGTCACCAAGTCACAGCAAGTGTGCCCTCCTTTAATACAGGTGCCTGAACAAACCCGTATGAAAAAGGACCCAAGTTGGTGTTGTCTGTCCTGGAAAGAGGGTTTGTAAGAGATATGTCTGGGTACATGAAATCCTCTGCATTTCTGATTGTATCCTGTGTTTCTTTCCTGTGGGACACGTAGGCAAAGTTGTTATAATGCTTTCCTTTACTTTTGTGCTTTTCTGGTTTTGTTGTGTTGTCAGCATAAGGCTCTGACTTCCATCTGTCCCAGGCCCCTGGGTACTTGGAACACTGAAAGATCCATGCCCCTTTAAAACAAGTTCATACCCTAAATTTCTCTCCTATACTTATTTACTGCCTGAAATCTCTCCTATGCCATGCTGCCTAAGTTGTGGAAGTAGAGAAATGGTTAAATTATTTTTATTAGATCTCTATTCCAGTAGTGACACTAATGACAAGCCCCACTGTAAATGCTGTACTCAACCCTGGAGCTCAGTCAGCGAGGCTTAAATGCATGGCACTATTTGTTTCACTGACTCCCAACAGAAGTGATCCAGGGAGCCTTCCAGCAGTTTCTTGTTGCTGGCATCTTGGAATGCTTCATAGAATAGTAAAGAAAAGTAACCAACAGGAACAGAAACTAGGGATACAAAAAGGATTGAAAAAACCAAACCCCTTTGTCCAGGACTTGAATATGGACTATCCAACATTTTGGTGTATGAGTGGGTTTGTTTGTTTGTTTTTTCCTCTGAATTGAATTTTCCATCCAGGTCTTGTACCTGAAGCCAGGTCTCCTCCTGGGAGTCCAGATGTGTCCCATGGGGCTCTCCTGTTGCTGATGTGGAAGTCTGTGCTGGCAGCCAGTGCCTTCTCTCTGGAGCCATATGTCTCATTTTCTGCTTTCTGCTACTTCAGGAATCTGGAAAGAGTGGAAAAGAGCAGGTTGTGGCTGGCTGTAGTAGTCAGGGTCCCAAAATACGTAGATTCAATGAAAGAGAAGAATTACAGCAAAGTCACAGTTAATGTAAGGGTCTGTGCTCTGCAAATGACAATTTTCAGCTCTTAACTAATGTGATATTTGGCAGAGTGGGTTTTTCTGCACTTCTGTGGAGTTCGCGTCCCATTAATTTGCACATTCAGTGGTTATTTAAAAGTGAGTTAATGACACCTCATTGCATTTGTATCCATCAATCTATATGATCCTTATTTAACATGGAGCACACAGTGGAGTGTTTCTCCTCGACCATTTCTTGGATTTCAATATTTGTATGTTCTCAACAGACATATTGTTTAACACTGGTTAAATAATTAAACATTTCCAGCCTCTATAAACACAGTGGGGAAAATAAACACTTCCCAACACACCTCTGTATTGGTAAATACAAGATTACATACATTAGACCCAAAAGAACAGTTAGAAAAGAGCTCTGGTAAATTTATTTGAGGCTTTTTAGAACACTTGAAATTTTAAATAACACATTTTCCAATAATAACTATCCAACCCAGCTGTTCTTTGTATTGCTGTTATTTTGCTGCTAATAAGTCATTGGCAATGACATTCCAATGCAAAATGTTTATGGAAAATGCAGATGAGTCAGTAGCATATACTGAAAACTGATGTAAGTCGTAAATAGGAGTACTGATTATGGCAGTGGATCTGTCTTCCATCAAACAGGAATGAGGTGTGGGGTAAGGACATTAGTATGTTCTTCAGAGCTCTGCTCTGCATAACTGCAGCCCATTTGCATAACCTCTGGGGTTTGGATAATCCCCCTGTAACCTGGGTGTAAGAATTTAGGTTCGTTGTAAAGCTCCATAATTTGAGAGGCTTTGCACACGTTGGTGAGAAGAATTACAACACCCCTTTCCAGAACTATTGAAATGCTGCCAGCAGAATTATTGTTGGAAGAGGAAAACTTAATGTTTGGGTTAGAAATGGAAAACTCCATAGTAAAGTGCATCCTAGAAGTTTAGTCATGCAAAAGATGGACTGAAGTTACAAGTTTTGAAGTTTTATGTCTAAGTGGTAACAGCTTGCTGCTTCTCAGTGGTGGGGTTCTCAAGAACTTGTCATTTTGACTGTTTGTGGAAAACTGGGTATGGAACAAGTGGGAGAGGAAGTTAGTATTTGCATGTAGGGTGTAAGAGTAGAGAATTATTTTCATTCTGTGCAAGCCTGGAGGTGGAAGCTTGTTTGAGGGCACTCCAGAAGCTCTCCATCCTGCCTTGTGGCCCTGCCACAAGAAAGCCACCTGTGCTGGGGCACTGCTGGCACAGGGGCTGTGGGTGTGTGAGCGCCCCGGGGGGCTCTGAGCACCCTTGGCAGTGGGGAAATGGCAGGGCTGAGTGCAGCAAGCTGTGGACTCTTCAGCCTCTCACACAGCCCCGGGGCTGGAAGCCCTCCAGGCCACTCACAAGCAGAGCCATCATATCACCAGCCAGGTCTGCTAGTCATTTCCTGCCCTTTCATCCCAACCCTTGCCTTTCCTAGGCACTGCAGTAGGACTGACAGGGATCCAGATTCCCTGGACACATCTCTTCTGCCTCGTGCATTCCCACGTTAACAAGGATCACATACAACTGCAGAATCTGCAGTGTATATTTGGAACTAATTTTGTCTATTAGAGGTTTAGATGTGTTCCAGTGTGTGCCTGTGAGGCTGACTGCTCAGCAGGGACATCAGGTGAAAATGCACTGACCAAAGATCCCATGTCATTAACTGCAGTGTGGGGATAGTGAGATTCCAGTGGGATAGAAATCATTTCATTTCAGGATAAATCAAAGCTGATGGGTGTGCCTGGTGTGATATACCTCCCATGAGATCTTCTGTGTCTCTTGCAGTTAATATATTTGCAGCAAAAAACACCCTCATTAAAAATATAATGGAGAAGGCAAAAGGCTTCAAGACTAACAAAGACTCAAAATCAGGGTTTACAAGTGTGCATTGATTATTATCCACTGCTTTTCTTCCTATGTGCCTACACAGACATGCAGATGTTACCAGCTGGAGATGCTATTTAAATCAGCATTTCACATCTGCTTCTCCAAGGAACCAAGAGCTTTTCAAACAAAGATGCAAATCCAAGACCAGGCACAGTTTTAAACTCAATTCAAGTGAACAGGAAAAGTCACCAAGGTGCCAAAACACTGAACTCTTGGTCCCTCAGCTGTTCTGACAGTTCACATTATTGTGCAGACAGGGCATATATAACCTCAAAATTGATTTTTAAAATCACAGTGGTAAATGTTTGCATTTATTTGATTTTCCTAAGTCAGCAGGAAAAAGTAGGTTTATTCTTGTCCCTACTTTGGGAACCAGCTCTGCTTCATACAAAGAAAAAACCCCTTCTTCTGTTTCAGATATGCTAATTTAATTTAAAAATGAAATTAATTCCTCACCACTCACAATTCAGTTTTCTGTTTGTCCATGACCAAAGAATATTCACATAAAACAGGTTCATTTAATTGTAGTTCAGTAATGTCATGCAGCTTTCTGTACTGATAGAATGAAGCAAAGTCAGCTGAAATAGAAACAGGTGTTTCAAACCCAGCAAGAAGATATGATTATGAAAGCTCTGCTATTAGAAAGCTAAAAGCTCATTTTCTCAGTGTTTAAACTCACTTTCTTGTGGTTGCTATGCTACCATCTCTGCACCTACTTTATGGAGCTTTGAACTATAGCAAAAGAAGTCTTTTTGAAAATGACAGGCCTGAACTAAACTGAAATCCAATGTGAGACCATCCTGTAAAGTTTTTATAGTGGATAAAACTTTATATTTAGCAAATTTAAATTGGTTACTCTGAGGATTCAGCAAGCCTTATCTTCCCAACTTACTGGACTTTTTTTGGTTTTCCAGCACTTTTTATTAAGTTTTATCTTTCACTAAGCTTATACTACCAGCATTAACATTGTTTGTTTCAGGATATATGCAAGTTGCAGCTACTGATAACAGCAATAGCTGTTATACTCTTTAATATACATGGAAATGGATCAAACTCTCAGTAAAAAATATTTGCATAATGGGAAAAACTAGCCTGCATTCAGATGATCCATCACAAGAGTGCTAGGCGAGTACTCTGGTGTTCAGGAGGCAGAAAGGTGATACCAGGTAAATGGTCTAAAGATATTCAAAAGTTGTAATAGGCATATTGGTGAGAGAAGAAATATGGCAAAGAGAGAGCACCCTTTGGAAAACCAGAAAATGCAGTCATCCGTGCATGTGAAATTGTTGAGATAGATTTCTTTCAAGATCACATCTGCAATAGCTCTTTTAGGGCAAATACCATTGAACCAGAAGGAAGGAGGGTCATGTGGATGATGAATTCCATGTAAGGGAAATGGTGGTAGCTAACTTGGGTGCTGTGGCTGGAGAAGACCTAGAGGGAAAGGGAATGAAGCTCCTACTGACCACTGTCAGGTCTCTGGTCCTGGTTCAGCCAGCTAAGGAAGCATGGCATAGCTACACCTCAGGTCCTAATGCAGGCAAGCAAGGAGAGCCTATTGTTTAAGGCTTGGGCTGCTAAATGCAGAAAACATGAGGCATTATTCTGCAGTGCCTAATGGCAAAGAGATGGACGGCATCAGCTCATGTGACTTATTTCACCTCCAGAGTGATTGTTTCTATGAAGTGGAAATATAGAAAATTGCATAGCAAGAGATCCATCTCAGTGCTCTGAAAGCACCTTAGAAGAATCATTCCTGGAGGAGGGATATTAGTCATGCAGCAAATCCCTGCTCGCTTTGCTTCTGCCTTTGCACACCTGTGTGTGTGTACACACATGCTTGCACTTGGGATTGATAATTCCTCTTTATGGCTCCGAAAGGCTCCCGCGTGGTTCCTCAGTTTGGCTGTTTATCATATGGCTGTCACTTCTGTGCCTCCATACTGAAGCAGAGAGGGAGGGATGTGCTTGTCTATAAATATATTAACTGTAGTGACTATAAAGATGCTCAGGAATTACTGAGTATTTAAAAGATGTAATGGATGGAAACCAGAACAAAGAAAGTTCTTCTTATGCTTTAGGAGAAAAAGGCCTTCTTGAGGGAAGGTCAGTCTTACAATAATTTAGGTAGAGAAAGTTCACCATGACTGTAGAGGCAATGATATGAGTAGTTAATAAGGTACATGAGAAAATAGAGAGATATAGAAAATAAATAGTAAATAGTTTGTTGTAGTAAATAGTTTGTAGAAAATGTTAATGCACTAATGAGCAGCCTGAGGGGAGAGCTCAGCATTCCTTGCCCATCCTTGTGCTGTTTAGGATTCTGCTCCAGTGACAGCAGCAGCTGTTAATCGCCAGGGGAAGGGAGGCACAACAAGATGATCTAGGAGGCCTCTCTCAGCTTTAACATCCACAGGATTCATTCAGCTCCCTCTTGGCACAGGAGTGAACTCACCCTGCTCTGATTTATATATCCAAAGTTTTTATTTTAATACCCCTGCATGGAGGGGAAAAATATTACAGCCTGACAGGAACTTTAAAAAGTTACTTGCCATGGGAAGAAGTGCATTCTTGCTGTTGTCACCAGGGATTGCTCATTTTCTGCCCACTGGCCACAAGAGCATTAAAGGCTCAGTAATGGTAACACCAGTAATAAATAATTATCGTAAGCTGCAATATGTGCTGTGCAAAGACTTTTAGCCATCATAAAGATTACTTTCTGTACTGTCAGATTTCTGTACTGTGGAATTACAAGGATTTATTTTACTGAAAAGAAAAAGCTGTCTGCTGATAAGATCACATATCAAAAATATGCAAAAATGTTCCCTTTACATTTGGCTAAGGTAGGGACTGCATTCTTCTTTTGCATCCTAATTTGGAGACCCAAAAAGTGTAGTGCTAATATTGAGTGTCTCAGCAGTCTGTTTTCCCTCTGTTCAACCACACAGTGCCAACATCTCACTCTTCCATTCATAAAGTACATGGAGAAGGGGGTACTTGTTCTGTAGGACCAGAGTGCTATCTCTGCAGGACTGGTGTGCAGGCTTGGGTACTTGCTCCTCTCTGGAACTCTGTAACATCAGGAAGGAATAGAGCTCAGCCTCTTTTCCTACTAATATGCACAGTGAGCCCAGTGCAGCAGAGAGGGATGTGGAAAACACACAGTGCCTATTCTTGAGCAGCTTGAAGTACCTGCTTTAACTCAGATTTCAGCAATATAAATGGAGTGGACAATTTCCTTGCTCTTCTGTTTTTAAGACTGCCATATCTGGGAAAAGCTGAGCTTTGGTCACCAGGGGAGGCATCTCATCAGCTGCTCTAAGTGATCACAGCTTTGTTGAGTACACTTTATCAAAAGGAGGGGTATGCTCTGAGGATTATGATCTCCACATGCTTTCCTCTAGGATGGTAAACAGCAATTATTTGTCCAGTGCAGACAGATGCATCCAAGATGTTCAGTTTCCACCAACTGCAAGGCAGCAGGTGGTGATAATTTTTTTTCTGTTTATTTCTTGATTTCAGTCTTTATTTCTCCCAGAAGAATTTTGTTTTTTTGCCTTGGTTTCCTCAGTGATACACAACATCTTGGGAGCTTAATCTGTACAAAACAGACCAGAGTCTATCCCACTTGCAACTTCAGTGTACTTCTCTTCCCTTTTAAAACTCAGGCAAGAAAGCACACAACACAGAGTTTGCAAGGTCCTTGCACAGTGAACTTTATATCTTACCTCTTCATCCACCCTCTCTAGTTTTTAAACTCTCTACTCCTGAGTTGCTTTACTGTATGTTCCCTTCAAGTTGATGCAGGTTGCTCAGACTTCTTCCCAAGCATTCTATAGAAAAGCACAGGCAAATACACCTCAGTCTTAATTTCTTGCATCACTGACTAAACATTCATACTTGGGACTCTTCTTTAATTTTTGGCTTTTCCCCTGTTTTTGACCCTAGGTTTTAAGGCTGCTGCATTTCAGGTGACCTGACTGCTTTCTGAACTCCCAGTACCCATCTTTCAACCTCCTCCTCCTCTTCCAAAGCCCTTAATATTGATGAATTCAGGCAGGCCATCTCGTGACACCTGTACATAATTTACCCTGAGGTTTTTCTGGAAACAGGACTCCTATTTGTTTGGTGCTCTTGATGACAGCACCTTCCTGCCTACAGCCATGTACAGGTAATTAATTAGCAGCAGCCTGCTGCCACATGGAGAGATGCTGCTGTGCTGTGCTCAGGAAGTCACACACAAGAAAGCTCCTTCTCTGTCAGTCCTGCTCCTCTCATTTGATGTTTAAGGTTTGAGGAATTTAAGAGCTAGTCAGGAGAAATTGTGAAACTATTGAACACAAATGAGGGATGAAAAATGCAGTGGCCAGGTCTGCATTGCAAGAGGAAAAGTAGACACTGTCAGCCTTTTCAGTGAGATGCACATTCAAAGGCATGGCAGGTTCAGTGAATTGCCTTTGTAATCTTTTAATTTTACAAGATTTAAAAAGTCTTGTTTTCTGAATTATTAAAGTTTCAAATGGAGTATCAACACTTTCATTTCACTGCTTTTCCTAGGAATTTAGCTTTGAGACCATCAGCTTTTCTCTCCCTATTAACTATTGTTAGGTACTTCAGCAGAGCTGTGAACACAAAATCTCTGACAAAGCAGCCATGCCACTGGCTAAAACACGAGTGGAGTCAGCTGCATTTTAATTATGCCACCACACTCCATTAAGTGGCAGCTGCCATTTCCAGGCCCATGGGAAAGCAGAGCTAAGGACTGCCACGCTCCCTCTGCAGAGGCAAATGTGGCAGCAAATTTCCCTCTTGGAAATGCCATCATGCTCAAGAGCCCACTGAGCCTTCGGTGTGTGTCAGAGACAGGGCTGAGCTTAGACACAGACTGTATCCAAGTTTTGCAGCTACTTCCTCTCTTAATTCTGAGATTTACAGTCAAAAACCAAAGGGAGATGGGAACACAAAGGTAGGGTGGGAATAACCAGCATGGTAGTTTTCCCAGAAATAAGAGGCAGCCTGGGAACACCCCGTTGCTCCTTTCTTTGCAGAGGGACTGAGTGCTGCTGAGCCCCTGCTCTTCCCAGGGCTGGCAGAGCTGGCTCAGATGCCAGCACACATGACAGCTGGAGGCAGCCCACTCCCTCAGACTGTGTGCAGGTCAGGAATCCTGCCAAAATGTCCACAGCAACATGATGAGGGAGTTGAAGGGAGCAGATATGACAGCTTACACGTACGTGTTCCTTAACTACAGTCACTCCAAGTAGGTGTAAATTGCCTACATTTTAAGAACAACTTTCTTGTTTTCACTGACATGCCAGTGAAGTTCTGGCAGTTTTTTTAAACATGACAATTTTGCATAAAAGACAAAAAGGGCCTTCAAGGGAGCATGTAAATCAAATGCAGCCTGTTTTAAAAATCCAGTTGGCCTTTATCACTCTTTTTCTTCTGTGCCACAGTGTGTGTCCTGAGAGCAATGGCCAAATTAACTGAGCTGCATCCTAGCATAGGTAACTAGTGCCTGAATTAAGCCATCCTAGACATTGTCACGACCCTTAATTTTGTACCAAGTTCCTCTAGCCCAGCATCTTGTTTGCAAGTTTGAATTCAAGTCTGAAATGAGCTTATGCTTCCTTTAAGATTTTTCTTCTGCTCACTCCTCAAAGCCCTTCTTTGTCAGCCTTCCTTCAGCAGTAACACATATGACAAGGTTTTGCTTTTTTATTCTTAGACCCTACTTTACTTATTCCACATTGCGTGAAAGAATCCCAGGCCAGGCCCATAGAGTCAGGAAAATCCTTCTGAATCTCTGGGTTTTGTTCCCATTTTTCTTTGAGTCAATTAGACCGGAATTGTCAAATGAAGTAAAAATCTTGTCTTCATTATAATGACCTCAGCAAGGAACAGCAAACAAAGAATGAAAAATCTCCAGCACTGTGGGAGCATCCTGCACAACCTGTAGTCTACCCTTTCATAAATACAGAGAGAATGTGAAGTGCTAATGATACATTGGACACAGAAAACAGATGCCAGCAGGGGAATTTTTTACCTGCGTTATTCCAGCGGAGCTTTTGAAAATAATTATGCCTTTTTTATACTATTTCAATAGGTCCTCACGCCTACTGTATTACAATTGCACAATTCAAAGTATGAAATCACTAATTAAAATGTATTCACAGCAGGGTTATTTATTGAAATGAAATAGTTGGGGTGGACACAGAACACTCTTGAGACTAAATTAGCCTTTCACCTATCAATAAAGCACTGTGAAGAGGGGGGGGGGGAAAAAAAGAAAATAAAAATAAAGGATCTCTATTCCAAATTATTCCTCTTTACTTGCATGTTTTAAGGGTACAGGTGAGAGAAGTGTGGTAGATTGCCATCCAGCAAAATTATTTAATGATATTTCACTTTTCTAGTAGCTAACAGGAGTCCTGTTAAAACTGGAAATCTCAAAATGGGGGAAAGGCAGATGGAAAAAAGGTGGAAAAGGTGTTGAAAAACTGTTAGGCAGAGAAGCTGCTGCTGTCCCAGACATGAGACTGAGCAGCTTCCAGAGCAGAAGGACAAATCAGCTGGGAACCTTCCCACTTGTGAGCAAAAGGTGCTCACATGTGGGAAACAGAGTAACGGGGAAGCGCAGGGAGTACAGTGCAGGTGAGATGAGTCTGTCCTTGGAGCTGTGGGATGTGATTCCTGTCCCAGCCCTGCTGCCTATGACCCTTGGACTCATTGTAGAAACCTGTCATGAAAATTGGTGGAGAGAGCTTTTTGTCCCTCATCCTCCATCACCAAGTTCTTTTGTATTTGAACCATGTTAGTTCATCTTGTGAGATTATGAGCATTAGTCAAACCAGAGCCTTTAAAGCAACAATTGCAGAACAGTTACAGCAATTAAATTTGGAATTGTCAATGCAAGCCTCATGGCTCTGATTTTCTAAGAACTTGCATACAATCGAGAAGCAACCTATATTGAGAGCACCAAATGTTCCATCAAAATGTTCTTCATGTCGAATGTTGGTTGCTCATGAATAATCTCAAGCCAAGAAATTTAAACCTTTTATCCAACAAATAAGACAGAATACTGAATATCTAACTTTAAACTGAGCTGCTTGGTATCTCCTGCAAAGAGCCTGGAAATACTAGAGATGCTGTGTTTTCTCAGTGTGTGACTTAGCACAGCTTACACGTGGAGTAAATCAGGGTTTGGTTTTTAGCTAGTTTCTATGTTCTACAGGCTCTCCAAAGCCAGGCTTAGCATCCAATATAACAGGGAAACAAAATCCTTGTAAAGATTGGAAAAGCTTTGTGTTTGGCATTCACCATGACAAACCCGAAGTTATAAGACAGTTGTGGTTTTGGCTTCTCAACTTGGAGCATATTCAAAGTAGCTGGTTTTCAAGAAATGAACACTCAGCACTTTGGAATGGCTTCCACAACATCAATAATTCTGGGACTCAAAGCCATCACTTGCTGCAGACAGTGTCAGTTCCTGTAAAATGAGCTACAGTGTATCACAGCAGTGGGGGAAATGCCGAGTGTCAGTAAGGAGGGCTGTACTTCCATTGTCAGGGTCTCTTTCCTTTGGCTTGGCCTTCCTTAGGAAGCTTATTCCTGGATCAGTTAGCTGCAATAGGATGCAGTAAGGTCTGTTACTCTGCTCAGCCTATAGGTGTCCTTGCCCTAAAGGCAGTTTACTCATCTATTTTTCCCAGAGAAACTGGGACTAAAGTAAAACTCCTTAAGTGTACGAAGACCTCCAGCTTTAATTCCAGCTGAGGACAGAGCTTCAACTCAGCCAATGCTGTTCTTTTGGCTGGACCTGTATTTTAAAGCAACTTTAGGCACAGAGAGCTAGGGGAAAGGGGCTCCTGACAGCTCTAGCAATTAGGTAAACGCTAATCCAACCCTTCATTGTTCTCCTGGACACATTTTAAAACATTTACAGCATGCTGTTCTTATGCTCATGCATTTTCTGGTGGCAGTGCCTCTCGTAATTAGTCTCTTTTGAATAGATCCCTTATTACCAAATTACCTTGGTCATACTCATAATCTGTTAGAGGTAATCCATTAATTTTTGACCTTCCATTTTATCTTGTTATAGCTAATGAATTTTTGATGGTTACTATGAAATTGTTTTGGAGACTACAGAGGCATTACAAGTAACAATAATGTTTTTAAAGTGCCCGTTACTGACTTGGGTGAGTGTGAACAAGGAGTCACTCTTTCTACATTAGATATTATTCTTTACTTATAGGCATTTTGCCAGGCACTCATAACAAAATGCCACTTTGCACCTCCAAATCTCGTGTGAAACAAAGACTGAGATGAAATCCCTTGGATTACATGGGCGGCTAAGATATGGCACGTCATACTTTTGGACAGGCTTGTTCAAAAACAAGCTGAAATCAAATAGGATCAAATGGGGTTGTGCTTTCTTCCCATCACACTTTTATTTTTCCATTAACCAAATGCTAATAACCACATGATGCAGCAGTCTGATCCCATGGTAGCAAAATCAACATACCTGGATACAAATACCTGTGTACATGAACAAAACTTCAGGGCAAGTGTTCAAAGATAATTGAAAGACTACTTTTTTTCATCAGAATTTCTGAGCAGTAGCTGTGTTGTTTACAATGATTAAGATGTTTTGGCTACCTGCAATAATTTTTTTTTTACACTAGAAGTTTTGGTACTTGACCTTAACAAAAGGAAAATTGTAGTCAGTGTCCCACATCTGTTCAGCCTTCTCAAGGCAATTGTGCTTCTGCCCAGCCACACTGTGCTGTTATCAAACATCACCTGAAATGACAGCTGAAAAGCTGCTCCTGGAGAATTTGTATCCACACTTAGAGCTGCACACATCCATTTAGCAGGTAAATAGGCATTTCCATGGATGCTTTAATACCCTATTATTCTGCAAAACCAGATACCACAGCACTTTTATGGGTGAAGCTCGGAGCGGCTCCTTAATTATTTTGCTAGATGCTTACATAAAGTCCTGTAAACTTCAGGAAATATATATAATGTTCAATCATGTAGCAGTAATACTGGTGTACTGCTGACAGAAAAGGCTATTGGTATCCATCTGGGAATGTAATTTTCAGCTTATTTACAGGCACAGAGCAAACTATCTTCTTTTCTCTCCTTTTCATTTTCTCTCTCCTGTTTTTGTTTCTTTTTTATGGGTATTAATTTGCTCTTTGGTGCTTGAACCCTTTTTCTATGTCCACCCTCCTACTGTTCTTGCTTTGAGTATGTTCTTAATTAGCTTTCTTAAATGTGCATTTATAGGTATGCCATAGTAAGTGGGAAGGACTGAGGGAAAAACAGCACTAAAAGGGCATAGTTCTATTCAAAGGAAAGAAAAGAAAAAGTGAAACTTCAAATCTTCTCACTTTCCATTAGGTTTTACCATTGATTTCTGCATTAGCTCATTCATAGTGATCCTGAGTTTCAAGTTAAATTATGTTATCCATTATAAGTAGGGGAGCTTTAGACCTCAGTTCAGCAAAACAAGTCTGCTTAAATGTTTAAAGCTGAGCATGTGCTAAATTTTGCATTCAGCTAGGATTTTAATAGGTTTATAGAATTTACACCTTAGTTTCAATCCTGTCATGGCTTTCCCTGGTCTGAGTCAGTGTCTTGTCTTACAAATAACTAGAAGGAATAAGCAAACAAGACTGTATGAGCAATTTTTTCCTTTTGGAGCTGGTTTTGGAGTCTGTGTATAAATGTGGTTAACAATTGTGGCTGTATCAGATGAATGAGGTAGGTTGGTTCGAGTTGAAGAATAAATGGCACCTGCAGTGAAACAGAAGAGAAGTAGTAACAGCCTCATGTGAAATGCAAAGAATAGACCCAGATGGCTGTAGGGGGGTGGATGGTACATATTTTCTCCCTAAAGTCCAAAGAGCAGGGTCTGAACATAACTGGGTACCTATAGAAAGAGAAGAAATCTGATCCCACAGTGTTCTTTAAAAAGGACACAAAGCCAAAGAAGAAATATGGCTAAAATCTGGAGCTCACAAAACTCAAATGCAAATACACTTTTAAGACTCCAAGTTATATATTGTTTTTTTCTCACTTAAGAGAATGATAAAGTAACTCCCTCACTGGTTCATGTCTCTGATTATCTTTGCCAAGGGGGGCACTTGACTGAAGCTATTGATCTCAGTGCCAAATTAACATGTTATGCAGGGGTTAATGCAATTTTGTTATAATGGTTCCTGTTGCTTGTAGATCCATAAGTACAGCTGTAATCTAAAGGAAGGCACAGAGTATTTTTCAGTGATTAGAAGAGGTTGTTTCAGTAGAAACTGACTATTTGCTAGAACAAAGTGCCCTGCCCACATGAAAATGCCCCTTGAAATAAGTGTTGTGATGTTTGTGTTCTTGTTTGTAATAATGGAAGATGAGAAAAATGCAACCTCTGAGACCTTCCGAGTAAAATTAGAAACAAGAATCACTCTGAAGCATGTGAATAACTTGGAGAGAAAAAAAAAATTCTGGAAGTGTGGGTATTGATTTCAGTCTTACCTAGAAGCTCCTAAAACCAGTGAATTTTTCCCTACAATAAGGCTGTAAGGCAGACCAGAGACTGCATGGACATCAGGGAATTTAGCCCTCAGCTGAAATAGCTGTCCTAAGCTCTCCAGCCAATACAACAGGAAAATCCCAGAAAACCCTGTTGAGATTCACATATCCATTTCTAAATTTCACAGAATGTGGAAAAGCGTGCCAAGGGCTGCAGTGCCACTAAGGCATTCTGAACTTGTAAAATAAGGGAAAATAAATGCAGCTTAAAGGAATACCAAAAAAGCACAGCATGTACCAAATTCTGATTTGGGTCATGGGAATTTGCTCTGACACAAAAAAGCAGAAAGATAGAAGCAAAAGAGAAAGTGTCTGTGGTTTACTGGCTGTCCTGCCTAAATATAAACTTCAGTTAATTTTTAATTTGATATTTGGAACAGAAATATTCTGAGCATTTCAATAACTAAACCCTACAGGAATCCAGGTGGTAGCTGGATTTCAATATGGATGTGATGAAAGATATAAATTTAGATATCCAGAGTAGGCTGCAATGTGATGTCTCCCATAAAGAAACATATTTAATGTGGGTGTTGACAGAAATACTAATACAATTGATGCTGCTAACTTACCTTCCAACAAAAGCAGAAAAATCACCAGAAACAAGCCTGCTGCTTTGCCTCAGTTGAATGAATCTTATGATTACCCAGGTACTAAGGCTAAGAAGCAAAAATAACAGATGTGTCTTATTTTATCTGTCTGGGTCTAAAGCTGTTATTTAAACAATATAACCTTCCACATGGGATGTTTGAGAAATAAATCCTTGGTTATTTAGTCTCTGGCACAGAAACAAGGCTCAGTGTGGAAAGTTTCCCCTCTTGTCTAGCTGCAAGTTTTGAGTTTCATTCACTTTAGAATCCCAGATGAGCCTTGGCTTTAAAATCATAAACAAGGCATAATAACAGAGTTAGGCTGAGCTGGAAAGTGTTATCATCCAGTACTTTTCATAACAATTAGTCTATAATAAGTTCCCCTCTAACAGGTTCCATAATTTAAAGATCTGCAGCATTTAAGGTTATTGACACTGCCAGAAAGAAGTCCTTCACTGGCCAATATGGACTATTTAAACTCAAAACCTCGAACTTCTTAGAGCAGCACTAGCTTTGTTCATTAGGAGATAGGCCAATACAATAAAATTCTCTGGTGATTTTCTTTTCAGTCAAAGAAATGATTCCCAACCACTAAAATTAGATCAGGGCCTCGACTTTAAAAGCTGAATGCAGCCAGGAGTGAGAAATAATATATCCAATTCTATAGTTCATGGATTCTTTATGAGAGCAAATTTAAAGACAAAAGAGCACAAAGGAAGATCTACTGCAAACCTGTAGACTTTAACTTTTCAGAAGGATTTAGAGCTCATCTTTCTAGTCATGTACATGCTGACAGTGCTGTGTGGATGTAATGGAAGGTAGATCTGATTTCAGGTGACAAAAATTACAGTGTTTAGAGAAGGTCAGGTATTTTTTTCTCCTTCCTCCTAATTTTATTTTTCAGTTCTTGACCAGAAAAACAAAACACATCTTGTTGCAAACACCCAAATCCTTGTAAGTCCTGAAGAGTACTGAAACAACTCCACCTCCCCTGAAATCTTTAACTCATTATCAATAGTGTGCATCAAATTTGAAGGAAGTCTGATCTTTCCTAACATTTTAAGGGACCACTTAAGGTTTAACTGCAGGAACACAAACAGAGAAATTAGAGTGTGGGCTTACCTCGCATTAGGTACTGCCTGGGTGAGAATTCTTCAGGGGTAAATATGAGGTTGTATAGATAATTTTGAAGAAGCTTATTGCCTGTGAGATTAAAATTCTTATATGAAAGCAAAATCATAAAATATTTATAAAACTTCTGTTAAAAGCAGAACTTAAACCAACATATTTCCAAAAGCTGTAATTACTTAATAATGAGAATTCATGCGAAAAAGGTCAAGAATAGTTTCTGTTTATCCATGTGAGCCCCAGAATGGTTTGGGTTGGAAGGGACCATTAAAGACCACCTAGTGCAGCTCCCCTGCACTGAACAGGGACATCTTCACCTGGATCAGAGTGCTCAGAGCTATGCCCAGCCTTCAGTGTTTCCAGGGCTTGGACATCTGCCCACATGCTAGGCTGCCTCTCAGGCAGGCAGGACAAGAGGAGAACACATCTGTTTGTTTTAACAATCAGCAAATCCCAAACTCATCTAAATACAATTTGTACCTGTTTTATTAGGAACTTTTGTCTGAGCTTTGGCTGACATATGGCTCATTTACACACTCCTATTGGGAAAAAAACATTGGACTTGTTGATTTTCTGCAGACATTTCTTTTCAGGAACCCCTCACGTGTACTTTATGTCCCTAAATGATTATCTTTGAGGAGTGGATGGAAATGGAACAAGTTTGAACAAAGCACAATATTTGTTGTCTTTGCAAAGTAGGGGGGATTATTTGCTGGATGAATCTGTGAGGTCATGCAATGCTCAAAATAAACTCTCCCTACAGCATTAAATATAATTGTTATGTGGCTGACATAATATCCTAATCAACATCTTACCTTGGGTTTGTAGAAGTGTTGTTATAAACAGGCAGCTTTAACCTTCATTGATTTCAAGGACTCTGTCATTATCTATTTTTCAGGGTGAGGTCTCTAATTACTGAGCATTCTGGTGCTTAATTTCATGTGATAGGCCTGAAACTCATAGATAAATGGTCTCACATCATTTTGAGGACAAAATCATTCCTCCAGAAAACACATTTGAAAGAAATATCTACAGGTAATACCTAAAAACATACATTTCACACAGCAAAATATCACTTAAGCAAGGCTTGCCTACTATTAGGCCACCAAGGAGTTTCTTCTGTCTGACTTTTTTGTCACTGAGCTAAGAAGCTCCACCAAAGGAGGTGATTTTTTCACCCTTTCAGCCAAACATCTAAACACAAGGCACACTGCACTAACAGGAGGTTCACTATTCATTGAGATGTTTTCTTTGTGCCCTTGACTATTTGCTTTGAAGAAAGCAGGTGGCTTGTAATTTCAAAATACCGTTTTTCTCTGTAACAGCACTGTACCTGCTAATGTAAGCTTCTCACCTAGTCACACAATGAATACTTGGGGTTTTGCAACTGACATTAAGCTTATTTTATACTTTTTTTTTTTCTTTCAATATTTTGCTATGGTGTTTTAAGTATACAAGCTAAGTGGCTTTCTCACTCTGGAAAGATTGGGCAGGAGCAGACATCCCTAAAACTGGGCTCTCAGTGGGGAGATGGGCAAGATTTAAGCCTTCATCTTATTGAAAACACATGCAAGCTCTTATTTTTGTCATAACCAAGAAGACCTTACAAACATTTCTTTATTCCAAGTTCCATTTTGGAGCACATGCATAGCTAGAAAAGCATTCTGTCCAAACAGGGTTTATTAACCCCAGTTTGGGTAATTCCCTTCCATCAGTGCCATTACACAGCCAGCCAGGTGTCAGGCTCTGAGCTCAGGCAGTACTTGTTACTCCAAAGCACAGATTTCCACCAGTGACAAGTAAAGCCACATGAACAACCATCAAGTCTGTTTTGTGGCAGTTATAAAACTCTTCTTTTCTTCATTACCCTCTGCCTGTGAGCAGCTATGTCTGAAACAGCTGGACAGATTGGGCTTAAAGAGCCTTGGGGCTATTTATGTCACTCCTTTTCATTCTTACCTTTTCATTCTTCAGCAAGAGGACTCAATGCTTTTGCTCAACTGCAACATTGGGGATGCCAAATTCGAAGTAACTTTTTGTTTTGAGCTTTCTCCAAATGTCAGCCTTTAAAAAACTGCACTTATACCTGGCCCACTCCTCAGGTACCTTGTAATCAAGAGTGTGTCATTGGTCTCTGTCCCACCCCAGCACACACCGTGTGACATTGCAGCATGCAGAATCTGTAGCGGCACAGCTATCAGGGGGCAAAGGGAAAAAGGAGCACACAAGAAAATATGAAACAAATAGCTTTGACCTATGAATTATGCACTCAGTTGTGCATGAAGTTAACATAAAAATAATGCAGTCTTATAGGAAAATGCTCTGGCAGCACATCAGGGTGAGAAATCTCCTTGCCTAGGAGAAATACCTTCTTAAATGGACTTTGGTCTTAGAAGTCAGGCTTTGTCTACATATCCATCTGATGTCTTTCTTAATTCCATCTTTATGAAGATGGTTTCATAGTATATTGCAGTGTAATTGTGCAGGTTTCTTAGAATGAGTAGAAATCCAACCTCTTGTATCACGCATAAAAGAATCTCTGATTCCAGAAACAGCAGTTTAGTGTTTAGGAACTTCTGGAAGACAGACCAACATTTTACCTGCTGATAAAAAATGTATTAGCTGGAAAAAGTCCATAGACATGACAGGTATAGATATCATTGAACTGTCTAGATTAATCAAACCCACTTTGAGTTCCTTCAGTAAGGACAATAATGCACCCTTTCTGACAAGAAAAATCCTTTGATACCAGTGGTTTTTATCCTTTCCTTCTTGTTCTTGCATCACAGAGAGAACAGCAGCTATTCTTAGATGCCACAAAGAGTTGTGGCTCTGTTCCTTCCCAGCTATCAAGTGTTTCCTGGATTTTTTTTTCTATTAATGGTGTAGGGCACAGACTTTATGATCAAGATCAGATGTTTTGCTTCAGAGAGAGACAGGGGGCTGTTATTTCCTGACAGCTAGCAGAGTTACTGCTCTAGCTTAAGGAGCTCAAAGAGAAACAGATTAATTCCTCTGCGTGTGTCCCATGACATTCTATACAGGGTCCTTACAGAAAAAAGCCTACTGTCGTACTGGAAGTGTTGGGTCCTAAAAGCTCAAAAAATAACTTGTCTAGTGAATTACATAATGCTAAGTGTGTTGATAACAGCCCCCCACTGATGTCTAAGCTGTGCCCACAAAGAACAGGAAAGCTAGCAATGGATGGGTGTGTGAGCTGTTCCTTTAGTCCAGATGTTGATGGCTGAGTGTTTTTTTGTTGCTGAAAGTCACACAGGTGATTCCTGCTGAGCCTGGAGCAGGTGTGTGTGCAGGCAGCAGCTGCTCACTCTCCTGGACTTACACAAGTTGCCACATGCAGCTGAAATGTGTCTCTGCAGAGGTGCAGCTGATGTTACAGAAATGTTACAGAAATGCAGAGCCCTCGCAGCAGCAGCCACGGGCAGGGCCCTTGCCTCCATCAGTGTGGGAGGGTGGGAGGGCTGTGCATCAGCAGAACCTCGAGCATGACTTGGATTTGCTATTAATCATTCATCTTTGCATAGAATCTTAACAAGGGCTGAGGCTCCAGCATGCCTCGTGTTTGGGTAGCGGGCCCTGGCATTAGCATGCAGAGCCCATGCAGGTTGTCTCGGCTTTCCAGACAGTGCAAGGTTACAGCAAAGCTCTCACAGCCATGGGAGCCCGAGCCAAGCACTGCATTTGGCTGAGTGCTGCAGGAGTTCAGCACAGCCAACACACCAGAGAGGCCCCCCAGAATCAGGCTGAGTGGTGCACACTCACTGGGAGCTGTCACAAGTACAGGACAGGCTGAGCTCAGCTGTGCTGAAGCTACTCCTCAAGAAAGTGCCACTTTCCCTTGGTTGAGCCTGGAGGTCATCCCAGAGGGCTGAGGTGGTTTCACCCAGTTCTTGGTGAAGCACATCTGCCAAAGGAAGAGCACACGTCACAGAACTCTCTCTCTGCTACTCATCTCTGCAGTATCTCAGTAACTAAATCACTCACACACAGAAAATGTTCAATTATTTTCATTCTCTGCTTTAGGCTTTTAAACTCTTCTTTGTTCCCCTCACTCTAAACAAAAGGGGCTAGGGTCAGTGTAGGAAAAATGACCAAAAACCTTGACCCAACTAGTTTTACTTCAAAATTATGATGCAAATAACTGGGACAGAGGGACTCTATGTTGAATGTAGTGTTTAGTGGTTCTGGCAGAATTATGGATGGACTGCAGAGCAGTTGGATGAGAGCTCTTTTTATTGATTCTGTGTTGTAATAAGGAGCCATAGATTCAGTAGTACATCCATCCTTTTAAATTAGAAGATGCATTACTTCTGAAAATGTGTTATTCTGCATACATACGTATAGGAAGCAAGTCCTGAGTCTGCATTTCAAGTCCCACTGAAGTGATTCCTGTGTGTAATATTTCTTGGATACACATATCAGCATACACAAGACAGCTATTAAAGCACTGGGAAATGTTTTGCCAGGAGAGGCACATAACTAATGTATTGCTGGTAAACACTTTTGTCTCCTAATGTCATTTGTTCCAGGCTGGTATTCAAGCCATGCCTTTCATTACCCATTGTGATTAAAACTAGGTGGGCGTTTAGCTACAGAAAGGCACAGTGCTAATGCTCAGCACTGTTTATCAAAACATGCATGTGCATTTCATTCCTGTAATGTGCGAGCCAGAGAGTGATCAGAGCTTAAATCCTGAACTGCGGGCTCTGATTTTGATTAGTGGCACTTACACACCGAGGCAGAGACATTTCTTATTATATGATCTACATTTCAACTCCATTTGGCATAAAGGTAAAATCATTTTTCCATGCATAAAAACTGTAAATCAGATAAGAATTGATTGTATTTGTTGGTTTAATGAAGTAAGATAGTGGATTTCTGACTAATGCATTGGAAAGTATTTATATAATAGAGAGTTCTGCCATCATAAATCACTTTGTGGCGAATGCAACAATTTTTTATTGGAGGTCACCAGAGTTAGCAGCAAAATCAATTCAAATCAAATCACATAGCTGCTGTATACATTGAGAGACTGCAAAGGAATTAATACACTCATGTATTTGCTCACTGGGCATGCCTAAATTAAATATTAACAGTGTGCATGAGGATGAAGATGTCTTGCATTACAACCAATTCATGTGCTCTCATGCCAGGCAGCCCAGGTACCTCCTCAATAGAGACTGCAAGAGCTCATATTTAGAAAATCTGACTACATCCTTTTGGCTAAAGAACACAGTGATGGTGTTTTTCCACTGTACCGACTAGGAGCCAGTTTTGAAAATGTGATTAATTGCTCTCACAGTTAAATTACTTCTTTGGGCAAGAAAAGTTCAGCCCTGAACTTTTAAGCACTTTTTTCATGTTGTCTAATTAATACCCACAGAGCAAAATTGCTGCAGTGGGTGTTGTCAAAGCCATCTCTGCTTCCTCTACAGCTCAAGCTCAGAGTCTGCTATCTCATAATTGTGGTTAATGAGCAAATTCTAAAATACAGGAACATTTTCCTTCTTATTGGAACCAGAACCTGGCATAAGGATAAGTTGCATGGAGGCGTAGAATGATTGCTCTTAAACTTCCCTTCCTCAGTAAAAACAGGATCATTTCTCTGAAACTGAAAAGTCAAACCTAGCTGGGAGGCGAAACCTAAAAAAGCCTGTTTCTCCTGATATCCTTTTTTTCCAGTTGGGAAAAATAAATGGACATTTACTATGCTGCCCATCCATGAAAAAGGATCATCATGTGTGTTTAGCACAGACTTATACCTTGTGCTGCTGAAGATGAGTCAATGGCTTCCAGTACATGTATTATCAGACCTTAATTGCTAGTTCATCTATCAGCAATAATTCAGACCTTCTAAACTATAGCCCTGTCTAGCAGAAAGGTCTCTGAGCAGGGATTGCTCTGAAGTGCCCTGTCCAAAGGAGAGGCTGTAAACTCAATGACAGGAATAATTATAATGTCAAACAGATTAGCAGTAAGTCGGTTCCTGGCCACACAACTACAGAACAAGTATTTAACAAGTCAGTGGTCTAAATTTAAAAGCACAAACTCCAGTCACATGGACTAAATTTAAATCTTTTCTTGAGTTCTGCAATTACATAAATGTAATTAAAGAATGGAGTAGTTATTAGGGGAATTCAACAAGGCAGGAACTCACTTTTTCCTTTCTCTTATGAGTTAGGCTTCAAGTCATGCACAAGGGGTGTTGGGAACCAGATCTGCTCTTTATTTACACCTGTATAGCTCCATTTGGCCTTAAGCCTGAAATGCCATGAGCAGAACAGAACCACTTTTCCCTCAGCTGTGGCCCCCTGAGCACAGTAACACAATAGAAGAGGAAGAAGCTACATAAAATGACATGAAGAAAGCCTTAAACCAATTCCTGAGACCCATGGACTTGCATGAATTAAACAAAATCACTCTAGAGGTGTGCTAGATCCTTCCTTGCACTTTGCATCACTGGGGATACAGGCTGCCATCTACTAATTTCATAAATAAGCTGAGTCAAAGTGGATCAGGCTAATCTATAGCATTTCCAAATTTCTGTTAGGTACCTGGTAAAAATGTAAATAAACTGCTCATTTCAGAAGCTAAACTTCATTATATCATTATATATTATGAATTATAAATGCATATGCTTTATACATATGCTTTATTTTAAATATAGGCATTAAGTATAGAGCTATATATTTTAAATTATATAGAGGCCTACAAACAGGCTGTTAAAAATTCTTTAACACAGGGATAAGGCAGAGGCCTACTGGGAGCTGACTAATGGAGTGTTCCCTTGCACATCTCAACACCCAGGGCAGTGCAGGCTGAAGTCTGGCTGTGGCACACAGTACCAACAAAAAGCTGATTCTTAATGCTACAGTTGACTTGACTTCTGTGAAACATTCATAACCTGCAGCCTCCTGTACGGTGTTTTGCTGGAAAAACCATGCCTGATGTCTTCTGCTGTAACACATTAGGCTTAATGTGACAGAACTGGATTCTGCAAAGTGGGTAGGCAGCGTTTCCTGTGCTAAATTTCCCTCTGACAGAGAGGTTACTCAGACTCAACCAATATAACTCATCATATGATGCATTATTCACAGTAATGGATTTATTCTTAATCCCATCAGCTTTATCGCCAAAGAAATGGGATGGGCCTTTTGAGGGAAGCTAACCTTCAAGATGTTCACAAAAACTATGCTGGTAATTGCCACGAAAAGCATCGATTGAAGGGTTGGTAAAGCTTTCCTTCAAAACTGGGCCAAATTTTTCTAATCTTCACATAACACGTTTCTCTTGGGTTTATTCTGGCCTATGTAATCCTGTTTAGCTTTTCCACTACTGATTTCCAAGATGGAACTTTTGGAAACTGGTAATAAGTTTGCTCTTCTTCAATGTGCAAAGCGCTGCAAAATAGAGTAAAAAATCTACTAGGTTTAGCCCTGGTGCAAAACCCTTCTCAATTCCCCAAATGTTCTCTGCTAAAGCTATGAGCCCTTTTGCTGCACGGAGAATTTTTGGATTTTGAGTTGGTTATCCATTATTTTAAAGTCAGCTGCCACTTAGCAAATTTTAATTGGAGATCATTCATACTTCCAGGTTATATGGGTGAGGTTACAGCTAGTAAGAATCAGAATATTGTTATTACTAGTGACCACATGGTACAACAGTCTAGGAAATAGGGTTTTAAATATCTAGCTAGGATTTAAGAAAATAGTTTGATGACACTACCTGTGCTATACAATTAGGATCTCAAAGATCTAGCGGCAGCCTGTAAACCCAGGTAAGCCACATAGACAGCACTCTTGGAAAATAACCTGAACAAGCAGCTGGCCAGGGCTGTGCAGCTGCTCACCAGGTACAGCCTGTGCAGGAACAGTTTGGCTACAGCCACAGCAAGGGCTCGGAGACACAGCACCTCCATCTCCGGTCACCACTGTTGCCTCTGGTGTTTAATCGCTCTCCTTCCCACGGCCCCTCTCACTGATCTGCCTGCTTGGACACTTGAGGGGAGGAGAGGAGAGCCGGGACGGCCAGGCCGGGAGCGGCTGAAGGGGAGCCCCGGGCTGAGGGGGAGCCCCGGGCTGAGGGGGAGCCCCGGGCTGAGGGGGAGCCCCGGGCTGAGGGGGAGCCCCGCGCTGAGGGGGAGCACTCGGCTGAGGGGGAGCCATGGGCTGAAAGGGAGATCCCAGCTGAAGGGGAGCCCAGGGCTGAAGGGGAGCCCCGGACTGAGGGGGAGCCCCGGGCTGAGGGGGAGCCCCGGGCTGAGGGGGAGCCCGGGGCTGAGGGGGAGCCCTCGGCTGAGGGGGAGCCCTCGGCTGAGGGGGAGCCCCGGACTGAAGGGGAGCTCAGGGCTGAGGGGGAGCCCCGGGCTGAGGGGGAGCCCTGGACTGAGGGGGAGCTCAGGGCTGAGGGGGAGCTCAGAGCTGAGGGGGAGCACTCGGCTGAGGGGGAGCCATGGGCTGAAAGGGAGATCCCAGCTGAAGGGGAGCCCAGGGCTGAAGGGGAGCCCCGGGCTGAGGGGGAGCCCCGGGCTGAGGGGGAGCCCCGGGCTGAGGGGGAGCCCAGGGCTGAAGGGGAGCCCAGGGCTGAGGGGGAGCTCAGGGCTGAGGGGGAGCCCCGGGCTGAGGGGGAGCCCCGGGCTGAAGGGGAGCTCAGGGCTGAGGGGGAGCCCAGGGCTGAGGGGGAGCCCCGGGCTGAGGGGGAGCCCCCTGCCCGGAGCGCCTGAGGGCGGGAAATGGCGGATCCGCGCGCGAGGGCACCTGAAGGCCGGGGCGGGGGGCGAGCGAGAGAAGTTGTGTAAATTCGTATTATTTCCTTGTAAAAACCTCCAAGGTAAGAGATGGACACAAAGCGGCTTGGGGCAGGCAAGTATTAAAATATCTCAATTACTTTCGCCAGATCTGGCCCTTCAACCTGGCGGCGTGAGCGAGGCTGAGGGCGGGCCGAGGTGCGAAGAGGCGGCGGGGCCGAGCGCTGAGGCGGAGGCGCTCGGTGCGGACACTGTCGGGGGGACGGGGGTCTCCCGGACCGGGGAAGGGGAGCTGGTCAAGGGAGAGACAAGGATGGACGGGATTTTTCTGCAGTGTTGAAGGTGCGTGTGTTTGATTAGCGTGGTAGGTGAGCTTTGTCGGTGTTGAGGGAAGGAGGGTTGCCGTGGGGAGGCCATTTTGGCTCGGTGCTGAGGGCTCCGCTGGGTACAGCCTTGTGGTACCGCAGTGCGGGAGCGCTCCGGGCTGCCAGGCACCTCAGGGTCTCCTGGGGCTGTCTGGGCTGATGTGGTTTCTGTCTCCTTTCCTGCGGGCTAAAGTGAGCTTTTTGGCTTCGTACTGAAATTTTGGTTCCCTCTTTCCCATTTTAACATGTCTTAATGGCAGAATAGCTGTGGCAGAAATGTGGCTATGTGTGTGAGATGTAAAATGTATTGAGAGGATGCCATTAATTCACATGTTTGAACAGCCTGGTTGATTCTCCTTCCACTTCCCAGTTAACATAGGCACTGGTGTGTCTTCCAGCCGTGGGGCAGCCCAACATCTCTCTTCCAAAATACCTGTGCTCCCTGAAGTATGTGTGTTATGTGTCACTGTATATGTATTTGAAAACAATGACAAAGCATTATTTATGTCTTGATTTATTTGGACTCTGCAGTACTATGTAAATTCTGGTGTATATGTCCAAGTTTGGCATCTTCATGTTCAATACTGAAGTGCTTGGGCTTCTGTGAAGGCAGGAGATGAAATGCCTTCGAGTGCCAACCAGGTGTTCTAGGCAAACCCAAGATAAAAGCAGGTCTATGTATTCACTCTGCTGCCCTTTCCAGCTCTAAGGGCACAGAGCTAATTAAGAATTCCTTTATCCTGGCTTCTTTATTACCATTGTCTTGGTTCCTATTAGGTAAACTTGCACAGCTGCATTGACATCTTTTCTTAGAGAGCCTTTAGTTCCCGAAGTAAAAACTAAAATGTTTTTGAGAGAGGCTTACTATGTAAAATAAATATGGCATTTTAGCTATATTGCTTTTAAGCTCTTACCACTCTTTTGGGTAATTCTGAAGCATCTTTGAACTGTTATTTTTTTCAGCTGACTTCAAGGTTACTCTATAAAATTTACATGCAATTACATTTTAAAGAGTTACATTTTTGCCTAGTCCTTACTCTAAGATACAGACTTAGCTCTAATGGAAGGAAATAACTTTTCTTTGGGAGGTTCTGTGTTTTCTGTAAACTGGCAAACATCTGCTTAGAAATACCTTAATTTTAGTGTTGCCTCAAGCAAAAGGGATAAGGATTAGGTCCGACGCTGTAACTACAAAAAAAAAAATGAGGAGTAAACGAAATGAAAGGTGTAAGCATAGACAAAACTTCGCTGTTGGTAGCAGGAAGACACAGTATTTTCTGTGATGCCTGTGAAACTGTTTTTCTTTCTGAAACAAGTTGTTGATACAGTAGTTAAAGCATAAGGTAACTGCAGGGGGGCTGAGTCACTGGAGTGTATAAGGCATAGGGAAAGAAATAAATGCAAAAATTTACTGTAAGCTTTGAAAGCCTTTAAAGCTTTGAGTACAAGAAATTTTATGCCAGCCTGCCTCTGTCTTGGAGCCTTGAAATATATGGGCCCTGGGTTTTGTGACACCATTTCAGATCCCATAAAGGGTTATTAGTGGCTTTGTAAATGCATATTGGGGACTTTTCAAGTCAGACTTGTAAATCAGTTCAGAAGATGTTGGGGAGCAGCCCTTAAGATTTTCGCTGCTCAGCTCACAGCCTCCCAAATCTGAGGGTCTCTCAGAAAGCAGCTTGGCTTCCCCGTGGTCAGGACCTGTTACAAACCCCACTTTGTGCTGGGTCTCAGATCTGTGCACAGCAGGGATGAGGCCTCGGGTTTGACATAGCAAAACGAATCTTTATCTGAAGAAAGCACATTTCTCTCTTTTGGACACAGTTTTGAGAGCTAGAGTACAAAGTATGGACTGAACCCAACCAGTCATGGGTGGTGATAAAATGCTTCAAATCCCTGCCTGGGAAAGCTGCTAGAAGAAACTTGTGTCTGCTTCTGACCCTTTCCTTTCTGTCTCCTGGTGAAAGGAGATGGTCCAAGCAGACTGCAGCAGAAATACTCCGGTGATGGGAACTGACAGTTCTTTGACCACGTTCCCTAAACAATACCCACAAAAGGGAAAGGCATGCCATGTAATTTTGAGTATTTCCCAGCTTAAACAAGGCTGAAGCTAAAGACTTTTCTTAATTGCCACAATGACAATGGTTTCTATTGTGCAGGGACATCCACCTGAGAAACTCTTACACTGGTGTTTGTCAATGGCTGAATGTAAAAAATAAATGCATGCAACGCCACACAGAATGTCTGTCATGAGAGTTCCCTCCTGTGACAAGGAGTCTAAAAGCTACACCAGCTGAAAATTTAATGTCCATTATAGTGTGGGAGACTCAATTGAGCTAGGTGTAGCACTTAATGGAAAGTTTAAAGGGGGAGAGTTTCTTTCATGACTTTTCTGCAAATGTGTATGGAATACTTAGCAGTTCTCTTGGTGTTCCCCAGTTTTTTGCTCTGAGAAGCTGTGGCTGCCCCATCCCTGGATGTATTTGAGACCAGGCTGGATGGAGCTTGGAGCTGGTCTACTGGAAGCTGTCCCTGCCCATGGCAGAGGAGTGAACTTTGGATGGTCTTTAAGGTCCCTTCCAACCCAAACCATTGTGTGATTTCTCTTTGCATGCCACAGAAGAGAAATCTAGCACATTTTTTGGTGGAATATGAAATGTCAGTTGTCTTTTTCCCTTGTGGCAATGTTTTAATGAAATTCTTCAGGTACTCTTCATTCAGTTGCTCTGAGAAAATGTGAATAAAAATCTGAAATCTTTTTCATAGTTAATGCATGTGTGGACTGTAGAAAAGCCTTCTTTCACAAGACCAGTGTCTGCTTCAGCCACTAGGTGTGGAAGAGTCAAAAACCCAGTGCAGGGAACTCCTACACAGGCTGAATGAATAGCAGTCTAACAAGAAAAAAGTGTTGCTCCTGTTTGATTTCTGACTTAGCTCTCAACTTCTTTACCTTCAGGGATCCTGAAGTTCCTCCATCTTGCAAAAATGGGCAGAGAAGCACTGAGGCTGTATGGAGTCACCATGTTCCTAGTGCAGAATTATCAGGTGTGTCTGTTCCTGGACTTGGGTACAGTGTGGGAGGGTGAAATGAGCAGAGGTGTGAAGGCAGGGAAAGGGAGAGAGAAGAAAGAAATGAGAGAAAAGAGAAACAGAGCTGTGAGCACCCATTGCTCTGCAGCATTACACAGGCTGCAGCCACAGCTGAGTTTTTTCAGGACTCATCAAGTCACACAGATATTGAACTGAAATATGGACATATATCTAGATGGGAACTATGAACTAGTATGTTACCTGTGCAATGTAAGTGCAGCTCTGCTTGATTCTGTTGATCATGAAGAAGTTTTTTCTGTAAGACCCTCCCTCATTTCCTGGGAGAATCAAGTGCAAGTAGTGTTGATTAACCTCAAGGTATTGTATGTTCAGTGCATGTGAATTTTTTTAAAAAGCTTAGTGCTTTGGGAAATCAGTGACAGTAGACTTAAAACTAATAAAAAAATGCTTGGCTTTTCTGTATATAGGTGAATGCTTATAGGCATAAAAACTAGTTGAATGTGTAGCTGGATGACCTTTAGCATGCACCATCAAACTCCAGTGCCTTGAGCATGTGTATGGAAATCTGATGATAGCTGAATAAAAATAGCTGTATTTCAATATGGATGAAACAAAGTCTTTCAGGGTGGGGAGAAAGGCAAAGAAGGTGAAGAGAAAAATATAATGTTTCTTGAAAATGACAGGCTGTTTTAGCAGGAACTTCCAGCTTAAATGCTGGCCTGAGGCACTTGTCGAGCATGGACTATTACACTCCAACCAGTTTAGCTTTTGCAAAACTATCATCAGCAGCAAGCACTGAGAAGTGTCACTCAGTATTAGCCACAGGGAGCAGTGAGTGCTCCAGCTGAAACCTTGCACTCCCATCCTCCTGTACAGGGATGGCAGAGCAAACATTCCCCTTAAACAGCTCCCTGAGGCACAGGACAGAGGTGGAAATGGACAAACTGCTGGGCAGTCCTAAAAGCTGGGGTTGTTAAAGAAAAACATATTATTATTATTATTACTACCTATTTTGCTGTCTTTCCTGCGAGGTTTCTTCTGATTTTCCTATTGATGTCCACAGTTACACATCAGCACAGTGTTTGGAATGAGATTAAATGAGGAACATAGGATTAACCTTATGCTTTGTGCATGGCTGGTTCAGTGTAGAGTGTCTGGTTGATGACATGTATTTGAATTTGTGTGCATATCATGTTTTCCTATGTAATTTTTAGGACATATAAGCTGTGTTCTCTGTTTCTGCTATAGAAACTTGTTTTTCCTGCTTTTGAAACAAAGTTAAACGGATAGGAATCCTGTAGGGCTGTTCTTCATGGTGAGGTTCTGAAAGGTGAGTCTTGCTTGTTGAAGACTATCAATTTTCTCAATAATCTGAAAAGCATTTCAATGTTTTTGTGCTTGGCTTAGCAGAAAAAAAAATTGAACATCACATCAGCTTTGAGCACATTCTAACCTTCAGAATTTTTAACAAAGTATTCTTCAGGGCAAACACAATTCTGTACAATTGTACAAAAGCTTCCAGGGGAGTCTCCTATGATTTCAGAGTTTCTATTGTGGCGTAAGAAAAGGGGAAAATTTGAGAAAAGAGAACCTAGATAATTTGGAATAAAGATATAAATAATCCAAATTTGGGATAGTAGAAGGAAAATCAAATAAACAAAGAAAAACACACCACCCCCCCCAAAACCAACTAAACAAATTTTCTAAAAAAATACAAAAAACTGATCAAAGACAACAAACAAACAAAAAAAACCCTAAACTTCCCAAAATCCAACTTGTTCAAGTGCTTGAACAAGATTAGAGAGCAGCAAAAAAGCAGGTAGTTTATAGAGATGGTATATCGAAGAATGAACAAGAATGAAGAAGGAAATGCTTTAAACTTTAGGGAGAAACATTTTTTTTCAGAAAGGTGAGCATGTTTCTCCACCAGTGCAGAACTAGTGAGCATCTTCAGGCAGAACACTGTGGGCAAATATGCATGCAGCATTCTTCAGTGCAGTGAAAATGGAGTATAGAGAGTATTAAAATGTTTAGCACAATCATTTCCAGGGATTTATATAGCATTTAGTCTTTTATGAAATGACATACTGATAAAACTACTTCTAACAAGAGTGCTTAATGTACACTGGTAATTCTTGGGGATGTAATTGCAAGGGTGCAATCCTGCTTATTCTTGGGGAAAAAAAATCTGTTTTACTTGGAGGGAATAGGATTACATTTCCACAGAGGAAAGAGTAGCTGGTATGTACTAAATGAATCTGCAACACAGCATAATGATGAAAGAAAATAGTTCATAGAACATCAAAGTTATTATTCCAGTTTTTTTTTGTTCCTACATCAGTTTTCAGTAGAAAAATTTTCACTTCTCTCTGCTCTTAATACACTGTTAACTTTCTGCAAGTCTTGTGAGTTACATAAAACTTGTTTGCCTCGGAACTTCTTTGCAAAGGAAATTTTCCTCCTGGCTTAAGGCCTAATGTTATCAGGTGAGGAACAGCCTCCAATTTTTTTAAAGGTAAGAGTGTGCTTGCTCAGACATACAGAAGCCTTCAAGTTAAAACCCATAACGCTTGATATCTCACTGCTATTAATGCTGAAGGAAAACTGAAGGGACCTGTAAATAAATTTGGAAGTATGGGACTGCTTTTATGTTTTTATTTATGTATATGAATAAGGGGTTTTGGCTGGAGGCTGCTGTACAGCAGTACTTGGCTGCAGTAGAATTAAGAGCTCACCCAGGGACAAATGAGAAGTTCAGGGGGTTATGTGGGTATTGGCTTTATTCTGTAGTAGTTTGAAAAAACTCATTTTTTAACTGGAGAGAAGCTTTGCTCATAGCAGAAATCAAAAGCAACAGGAAAGCTTTACCTGAGGTGCTGCTCAGCCACTTCCTTCCCCTCCCTCTGACACTCTCACTCTCCCTTCCTCTCACCTCTCTTAGTTCTCTCGAGCAGTTACTCCTCTGTGGTCCCCTTTGGCCTCCTGCACACCTGTCCTTGTGTTTTCACTAGTTTTTTCTGTTTATTCATTTGCCTTCTGACTGAGATGATCAAAAGCAGAACAAGAATTACTGCAGCTTTCAGCTTCCCTAGAAAATCAGCTGCAGGGGATGGAAAGGGGGTTAGGTGGTGTTCCAGCAGGAGCTCTGCTGTGGTGCTTGTACAAGGGGCAGAGTGTGAAGATTTATGGAGAGAGAGTTCAGGTGAAGAAAAAGTAGCTCAGTGTTGTGCAGTTTAGGGGAGGCTCTTCCCTGAGACACTGCTCAGTTGTGCAGGCAGCAGCTTTGATATCCTAGAGACAGGCTTTGAGCTTTTACAGGCAAGGCACTGAGAAACTCTTGTGAGGCCTGCCTGGTGTTTCCCTGCCCAGCTCAGGGAATGGTTCAGCAGGTGGTGATGTACAGTATAATTGGGTTCCAGAGCACTGGTAACCTTGCAGCTTTATGACAAAGCTGAAGGAGCTGCTGTAATACAAGTGACACTCAAGGTCAATCTTTTTGCCTTTGTTTCATTTAAAAGAGAGAAGTGCGAGCAATTCTTTTCCTCAAGTGATTCTAGTGGAAAAGCATTGCTGCTTTAAAGATAGAGTTCATCAGACTGGATATCCATGGATGTTTTGCTACAGAATCATTTTCTTTTGTAATGAGAGAAAGTTATTTAGCCATTATCAGTAAATAGTGCATCTTAGAAAACTTGATGCTTTTCCTGACATTTTAATCTCTTTTTATATCCCAGAAAGCAAATAGCATCATGATTTTTCCCAAAGTATTAGTGAGATTTATTTTAAACCCACACAGCCAAGCAGTGTAAACAGGTGCTAAGTCCTTTGGTGATGGCTCTAAAGTAATGTTAATTTTTTTTTCTGTCAAAGTGCTTTTCATCTTACACTAGGATTATATGACTTTCTGTGCCTCATATAGGATTGAATTTTTAACTGTCAGAAACTTTTTTTGAAATTATTTGCACTTTTGGTAGTCAGAGTCCACAAGTGACTTGTCCATTAGGTAAAGACCATCTCCCTAACAAAGGCTGGTGCAGGACACATCTTTAATTGCAGATATTGAAATGTGCTAATTGTAGTTGTGGACTGCTTGAGACAGTCTCTTAAGGCATGAAAATATTTACTAGCATTGGACTGTTGTCTTCATTTCAGTGTCTGTTCTGTAAGCTTGCTGTGCATGACTTAAAATACTGAAAAATGACAGGAAAATTAACAGCTCTAGTAGTTAGTCAAATGATAGAAAAATAGCAGTTCCAGTGAAAACGTTAAATATTTTCTATGGCACCATAGTGTGGAAAAAGACTAGTGCCTTTTTGCTGCCCTGTGTAACAGCAAGAGGCCTCTGTGTGCTGCTGAGATTGAGACCCTCTGCAGTCTCTTTGCTGGCTGTATTTCATTAACTTTTATAAACCTCTTGCCTTCAATAACAGCAAATGAAACTCCGGCACAATGTCTCCCTCTAGGCCACAGACAACTCCAACTTGCAATAATTCAGCGCTGGAGTTGAATAAGAGACAAATGATTCTGTCAGCTGTCAGTAGCTCCCATACATCAGGCAGTAATGCCGGGTACTTACTGTGGAGAAGCGGGGCTGTTTCCAATTACTGCCGGCTCCTTAATTACCCGCGGTGTCTGCGGGGCCGCGCGGCTCCCGGCCTGCTGCAGGGCACCGCTTCCTGCTCGGCCCCACCTGGGCTTCCTGTGCTCGGGCACATGGCACAGAAACAAACCCTGCGGTGGCAGTGGTTTCTCGTAGTTCAAGGAGGTACAAGGAGTGATAAACTCAGTTTTACCTTCTGCATGGCGTGTGGTTGTGTACGGCAGAGCTGAACCTGAGCGGAGCGCTGCAACCACAAGTGCACTCAAACTTCTGCTTTCTTAAGAGCAGAATTTTTATGATCTTGCTCAAAGCAGAACAAGACATGAGGCTTCCAGGCAGTTTGACACAGGAACTCTGATATTCTCCAGCATTTGTTTATTCTCCTCTTAATGGTCTGAGTTGCATGGAGTACGTTAGTACTGATTGAGAAGTGATTCTGGTGACAAGTCCTGATTAACCCTGCTCTAAGGAGTGACAGAAACAGTATTCTCTCAGTGTCCACCCCAGACAGATTGGCCTTATTTTACCCTCTTGAACTGATGCAGCTTGGTTTTTTTTTTTTAGCAAATGTTTTGGTTTATTTTGTTGGTTTTATTTTTTTAGAAAACTTCCAAATACTCCAGCACCTCACTACTTTTTCAGTCTAACAAAGAATTTGATGCTGAAAGGCAGCCTACTGAAAAGTCATCCATAAATTCCAAAAAGAAAGCAATGTTTCCATGTAATTTGTTTTAATGTTTTCTTTTTCAGAATACAGAGCATTATTTCTCACACACACACACACAAAAAAAATCCCCCTGTAATTTGAGTAAAGAAGAGATTGGTTTTCTTGAGCCTGTCTCTCTTGTTCTAGGAGATCTTTGCTATTCAGGTTTCAGAGCTGAAACCACCTTGTATGATAAGTGTTGCCATCGTGTGTGTGTGGAGTTGTACTGGTTTGGGCTGGAGGGAGGGAATTTTCTTTATGGCAGCCTGTATGGTGCCATGTTTTCCTGTGTTTAGGCTTAGGTGCCTACCATGGTTAAATGCCAATAGGGGCCCTGCCCAGTTCAGAAAAACTGCATGAATCCTGGGAGCTAGAAGTTGCCTGATTTAATGCTGTCAGTCCTTAAGCTGTAGCTTGAACAATTATACAAAAATGCTTCTGTGATTTATTGCACAGCTGGTTATCGGGAAGGACAAATATATTTCAGGCTTGCTAAGTAATGTATGCATACAGCAAACTGCTTTGTCAATGTCACATTAATTATCCCATAATATTGGACTTAATTCTTGTTGTAAACTTAGATGTGCATTCCCTTGCATCATAATAAATCATGTACTAAGCCATACCTGTTACTGCAAAAATGTTTCCAGTAAAGCTTATCCTCCCAATTAGCTGAAAAATGAATAGGAAGAGATTGCCCCTGTCCTCTGTTTATTGCCTCAGGTATTAGAAATTTATTTAATTCAGTTGGTGTGGATGAACTTCACTGTTTAATAAGCACCAGCATAGGATGGTTTTGTTGCAAAAGTAGCAGTCTAATTAGAAGATTCCATTTTTCTGTTTCTGGCCTAGGTTTCTGTAGAGAGATGAGCTGTAATCATTGCATCCAATTTCCCTGATCTTTATCAGGACTCTCTGCAGCTAACCTTATAATAACTGTTTAAATGAATCCTTCAGATTTTAATTCTTGTTTTAAAAAAACCCTAAACAACACCAACAAATCATAAAAACCAAATCCTGTCTTCTAGGTATTTAGGAACTGAGAGAAAGCATCATAACTTGCTGGTGCTCTGTTGGAACAAACTGTGAAAATTCTCTTAATCTAGTTTCCGTCTTTGTTTTATGCTTGGCAAACTGAAGAAATAGAACAAAAAGAGACAAGTTATAAGAAATGCTGACTGGTCTGGGATTTATTTTCTTTTGCAATTGAAAACTACTAAACCTAGTTACCATCTGACTATCAAAAACCTGTAGTCTGTCAAAATATTATAGTACAAAATAAGATGGACAAGCCGTCGCATCTGATGAATAGGAACAGGGAAAGGAAACCAGGTTACAGAAATGTAAGAGAAAAAAGGAGGAATACTTTGTTTCCTGGCAACTTTCTTGCAATACCCTGCAGTCCAGAGATGCTTCTCTCTAAATTCATTCGATGTGACAGTGATGTGAAATTTTACAGCTTGTATTGCAAGCTATCCTTTTTGTTCAGACAATCTAAAGCTCTGCTCATGACAGCACGGAAAAGAAACCCAGGGGGTGATAGGGCTTCACTTCTAATTGGTAATTTTGCATTTGTTGCTGGTGTTAGTGATGAATAATCCAGAGCTATTATTATAGATGCTGGGATGGCTTCTCTGCTGCACTCTTTCTCCTTCAGTCAGTAGATACAGAGGGACCATCAGGGTACAAGTTTTAGCTCTCAGTGTGTCTAGCTCCACACTTGTTTAAAGCCATCCAAATAATAATAATAATATCAGCAGGTGCATTTCAGGAATTTGCCAAATAACTTAAGACAGCAAAGACTTTTCAGCAGTGCCTTCTGTCTGTGTGGCTTTAGATGCAATATCTAAGTCAGGGAAGTCATAGTTCAGATTATATTTTGAGGAAAGACAAACCAAAAAAACTAGGCAAAACAATGCACCACAGATTAGACAAAGAGGCTTTAAAAAGTATGCTGTATTTCCTGTAGAATACCTCTATTTTAAAAATACTTTCTAATGACCTCTTGACTTTGTCTCTACAGAAAAACCTGCCAAGAGTACCCAGCTGACCATCCTGATCCTGCTTTACAGAGCAAAACTTACTGGTCAGGAAGTCCTTGAGCAGTGATGCCACAATGTCCTGTCTGCACCTGCTCTTTCTGAGGTAAGCCCACAGGAAAGGACAACGATTGGAGTGCTGTGTCACGTCCCTACAGAAGCCCTGCTCCCAAAGATCCTGGAAAATGGTTGATCAGGTTAAGGTGAGTTTTGTTTGCTTTCTCTGAGATGAGCTGTGGTGTGATGGCCATGCACGCTGCGCCCTGTGGACCAGATCTCTCAGGGCTGACAATATCTTGCATACACCTTTCCTTCATCTGGGGAAGCCCACACAACGAGGAGTCCAGATTGTTTGATCCTGTGTGTGCATCATTGTCACGTGCTTCTCTTCTTCATCATGGCACTCACATAGTGGGAGACAGGATTTGATTAATGAGCAGACAGATTTTTTTTTAGGAATAGCTGAGATGCTTCATGTCCCCCGGTTATCGTACAAGGAAATCATCCCAGCAGATCTGGCAGGACATGCTTCATTCATCTCTTAAGGCTTATTATCTGAACAAGCTTACAGAAACATGCCAGGGAATGCCTTAAGAATATGACAGCTCATTAATCATGTAGTCCTGCAATAAAAATAGACATCAAATGCATTAATTACTCCTCAAACAGTTACATTTGTTGGGACTTTCTCTTAGCTAGTGTTGAAAGATGGCTGATTTTCCAGAAATAACACTCACTTTGCTTCATTTTTTCTTAATAATCAGTAAAGTTTTAACAGAAAAATATCTTGAATAACAACATATGTAAATAGAGATTAATGTGCTTGCAATTCTAAGTCAAATTCTATGCTGAAGTAATTATTCCTTTAAAATGGAGCTAGTTAAAGGTTGTTTGCCTCCAATTTCATTACATGATACCGCTCTTAGAACTAAATAAAAGTCATACAGAATAAAAGATGCATAATTCAGAACATGAGGTGGAGGATGAAGAATACATGCTGGGCCAGTGGTTGTTCTTTTGAGTTACCTTTATAAAAAATTCTTTCAGTCTTTTCCTTGGATGCTAATTTACCTCTAGGAAGTCATGGAGAATGAGTAAACAAGGTTTAGCAAAGGTAGTGATGGGGGGCTTGTGCCCTTAAAGCACTGTGTGTTTTTTTTATCTCCTTGTCAATCAACAAGCCTTACAGCCAAGCAGAAGTCAGTCTCCTTCATTGAAAAAGCAGCCTTTAAGGTAATAACTCAGTAGACCACACTTGTGTGCACCAGAAGAAGTTTAAAAGCCCATATATCAAGAAAAGAACATGCTGTGGCCTGATAAGCTTGAGCAGGTTTTCTTAAACGGTTGAGGGATTTTGGTGAGTCACCAGGGGCAAAGCTTGGTGCAGTTTCTGCATAGGTTTTATTTTTTAGCTAGACTTTAAAAAATTGAAGAAAAATAAAATCAAATATGTATAGATAAATTATGGAATTGATATAGAGAGAAAACCAATTAATATTAAATGCAGAAATAAGAATGTAGGCTTGAAGACATTAGACAGTCATCACTGTGCCTGTTGGATATAAATCCCTTGCCCAGCTCTTAATTGTCATTCCTACTCTGTGCAGACATCATTTCACATCATGAAGTTTGTAATCCTTTGCCTGTGGCTTGAATAAAATGCAGGATTCGTTCTTTTGGCTCCTACTGTCCTTATGGCTTTTCTTTCAGTAGCATATTCTGTGTTTAATGAGGCTGAGGTGCAAAATTTAAAGTGACATCCTGTCTTCATGCAAATTACTGGCAAATGGCCCAAAGTACCAGGAATTTACCTTAACTTCTGAGAACCATCCTGGAACACAGGAATAAGAGAGTGATTTAAGCATAGGTTTGGTTTTCTGGAACTTGTAGGTGATACTGGTGGCACCTCACCCCAAAAATCCTGGAGTCATCAGTGCCATTGGAGCTTGAAGTCTGGCTTGGCAGTCAATTTGGCATTGCTTGCAAAGAAAGATCCTGTTCAGTGTGAAGAAGCAAACTGTCTAATAGCACTAGAAATGAGCAGGGGCACATGCAGTGTCATTACAGTGGAATCAGGACCAATAAATTATTGGCAAAATGCTGCAGCTCATTTGTAACGGATTTGATACAAACTTTCCCATTTATATTTTTTCTTATGAACCTAGAGAAACATTTCCCTTCATTTGCTGCTTTTGATGATTTATCAGTTCTAGTTTTGAGTCCAGGTGTTTTGATAATAGTGAAAAACTCTGAAATAGGTGATCCTGGCTCCTGCCTGATAAGAGAAGCTGTTTACTAGTCTGCAGTACCAATATGTATGAGTTTAGTGAAGAAAAACAAAGGGAAATGTGGATGCATTGATGTTGCCCTCTGGGTTTTTCTCCCATATTCTTTGAAAATAATATCTTTCAGTTCCAGAGCTGTGAACTGTGGAGGGGTCAAAAGGACTGGGGGAGTATCAGAGCAAAGGATAAAGAAATAAAAATGAACTGAAGTGATTGAAAGATTAATCGGATTTATTTCATTTTAAATCACTCAGCCCTGATGCTGTAACATGAAAGGCCCAACAGAAAAACAGAAGCAAGAGCAATGGGCAGAGCACAACAGTAGGAATTAGCCAAGGCATTAGGCCATGTTAGTGGGGGGTGTGTGTAAATCTGGATCTGGTGTTCCTGCCTAGGCTGTGGTCACTTGGATCCACCACTGATTCCTGCTGGAGTGAAGGAGACTTGTGCTCTATCCCTCTGAATATCTGTCCTGAGCCATTTGGATATCTCATGGTTACAGGACAACTATGGACATGAAAGTTTATTTTATGAACTCATTAAGAAATCTAACAAGACAAGGGTTCAAAATACAAATCTTGCATAAATGTGTCTAGCAATGACTCTGCACAGAACTGTTGCTGTGATGGTCCCTGTTTCCTTTAAGCAACAGGACATAATGAACTCAGATATAGAAAAATAACTGTATTAATCCACTAGGAACAAATTTAGATGCTTCATGTGAAATCAGTGGAAACTGGTGATGTATTCCCATCATACTGCCTTTAACAAATTCCTTTGTAAATAACCTCTATTTTTTTAGATTTAGATTCAGGTGTTTTTGAACATGACCCAATTTAACTACATAATTTTTACTGTTTCATGATAGAAGCCTGGACATTTGATAGTATTTTCCTCTATACTCTGAAATAGTGTCCTAATTTTGTATGATTGTGTACTGTAAATTGGTGTATATTCCTGAGAAATGGCTGCAGATACTCAGCACTTGGTAAGTCTGATCAATAGGATATGAAAGGTATGATTCCTGGAGGTAAGGAATGTGTTTGTTATATGAGACAGTAATGCCTGTCAGCTCCAGCCTATTGAAAGACTAACTCTGTATTGCTACTTCCAAGCTTAGGTGAAAGTTTTCTGTACTTTGAAGTTGATTAATACCTAATTTTCATAGATTCTGAATTCAGAGTGGTTTCATTTTGTAATAGGCATCACGCAAGTTGAAGGAGACTGATTTATTTCTTTTATTATTTGTTTTCGTTGTGCAAAATGATAAAATTCTGAAAAGCAGAGATAATCACTGTACATTTGTATGTTAATGCTACCAGGTAATCATCTTGAAAGACTGAATATGATTAACACCTTGAATCATAAACTAGGGAAAGTGTACGACACTTGACAGGGAGTGAAACATCTAATACAATGTGAAAACATCTGGCCAGGAAATTGTTTTCCAAACACTGAAAATTATAAGCAATTATCAAGTATTTTACCTGACTATACTCATAACTCTGTTTTAGTGACATTTTAACTGATAGTATGCTTCATTTCTCAGCAGTCTGATTTTTGGATAATCACCCTAGATCTGTGTTTTGCACTCTTCCATCTTCCTGCTTGATGTGCACAGCAAGTACTTCCCTGGTTGTACTTTAAGGGGGCAATCAAGGCTGCAGATGAAATAAGGCACTCGTGACAATTGAAGGGAAGAGCTTAATTTGGCAATTCTCATCAGCAAGGGATCTGACAGGATATCCAGGTGGCCCTAAATCAGCTTGAGCTAAACTTCCAGAGGAGTGAGCCTGCATATGCCAATTTTCTTAGCATAAGCTGGCTGTTCCTGTCAAGAGCTGTTCTTGGGGGGAACGGAAGGACTTTGGGGTGTGAGAAATTGCCAGAATATGGTGGCAGTTGTACTGGCTCATAATAATAATTGAACATGACACTTGTCTGTGATACCCAGCTGCAAGCCCTATGTGAAAAGAAAGCCTTTCCATACCAATTTATGCATTTTATTTCTATTACACGTTTTCCCAGGAGAAAAGGTAGAGTGATAGGGACAGAGTCAAAGGATGCTGGGTTTCCTTTGACTCCAAGAACATTTATAGCTCATAAATCCAGATGCTGTTTCTGACTTTGGAATATGGTTGTGAACCATTCATGATTTTTACTGTACTAATAACCCTTTTCCTGTAGCTGGCCTTGGACACTCGGTAGAAAACTGCCTTTTCATTTCAGAAAAGGAGCTTCCTGTCTCAAATCATTCCAGGACATGCCATAAAACTGACATCCCTAGTGGTTGTTTCCTCATGTCAAGAGATGGAAGTTGCAGTCAGAAAAAATGGCACTCTGTCCCTCAGCCAGCAGGTTCAGAGTAGGTCAGGTCCTGACATTCTTACACAGCTCCAGGAAAAAAAATTTAAATCAGGGTGGTTTGTTAAGGAAATGAGGTGAATTTTCACCTCAGGTGGTGACAGTGCTTCACTGGCATCTGCCCTTAAGCTATGTGAGGTCAACCCCTGTAGTAGAGTTCCTCACAGTATTTTATCGAGCAATTCTTTTTGGTTGAACCTCCTAGCCTGACACAACATGAGGGGCTATTAGGTACTGAAGATCACACATGAACAAAATGTTATTGGCTTTTATTTTAACTTCAGCTAACTCGACCTCATAGGAGAACTAGACCTTCCTAGTCTGATGTTTTCATCATGCTAGAAAACCATGTAGGCTTTATTTTGAAATTGTTTGTTTCTAAACTGTTGCTTTGATTTTTAGCAGGTTGAAGGAATGTTCTTGCTTTTCCCTCAGTGATAATTTTCTTATTTCATGAGCTGGAAAAATAACAGGGAAATTTTCAAGCAATTTAGTGGTTTCACTCTGAAGTATAGTGAAAAATCAGAGTCTCAAAATATTTCAAGGAAAGGCTGAAATAATCAAATGAACTTTGGANTATCACTTTAGGTGGCAGTTTGGGGAGAGGAAGTGGACTCAATGAGTATTGCAACCTTAAAGATCATCCAGTTCCAACCACCCCGATGCAATTGTTAAATTTAGAAAGGAGGCTGTAACCAAGCTAATTCATTAAGAGTTCTGCATCCAAAGGAAACAACAAGTGCTAGTCTAATTAAAAATTTGTAAATGAGAGGGCTGGTCTTAAATTCAAGCCGTGAGTGAAAATTGCATGCTCTGAGGACCTGGCCTGATCTAAGTGACAT
>VZTT01020101.1:67443-88505 GCA_013400855.1 Buphagus erythrorhynchus | reverse complement strand
GGCTCATGGGACCTGGTGTTCTTAATGCCAGGGTCCTGCCTGTGGGACGTGAGACCCCTTCAGGTATTTGAGTCAAACATTTAACTGTTCACTACAAGCTGGTAGCTGCAATCTGTAAGGTGTTATAAAGGATGAAAGCCCAACTTTTATAAAGGATGATAATATTATCTTCGAACCCTGCAATGTGTTGTTATTGGCGCTTTTTTTTCCTGGTTCTTTTACCCATATGCATTATAGATAGAGTGCTGCCTATGAACTCATTCCCAATTGCACCTTCCTGGAACTTTGTGGTTGTGCTAAAAGTTGTGCCAAAGCCAAAAGGGCCTAAAAGTCCAGATGAAGTTCTTTTCTTTTGAGCTGAACTGGTAGAAGATTTGTCTAATAGAACATAACAGAAAATGAGGTGAGTGAGAATTAGAAACTATGAAATAGGAATCAAACTGATTTTCTTTTGACTGTTTCATAGCATTTAAATCAGCAGTACATCGATCTCTCCTAATTAGGAACGTGCTCAGATTCACCTCTAGCAATCTCTGTACTTGTTCTCAGTCTCATCTCTTCCTCTTTCCCCCTCTTGGTGTCCAGGAATAATTCTGACGAGTCACAACAATAATAAATTATTCCATTTCTTTTTCTTTCTTTTGCTGTTGTTGCTATTCTTGCTTTTGTTAGTTTGATAAGTGATGAAATAACAATGTGCTATCCTTCAAAAAACTTTTTCTTCAATATGAGGTAAGAGCAAATGGGAGAGTTAATCTCTCAGAGCTGAGGTTCCAGACTTCAAGCAAATACAGGCATCTGCATCTCTAATACTCCCTTCACATTTTGATGATTTTCATCAAGACCACAAATTTTGGAGGATTATTTTCCTCTTTAAATGAAAACTGAGTGTCTAAATAGCAGTTTTAAAAATGTCCTTTTTCCCCCAATCTCATAAAATTATTTTGTACCTTGTTTCTCAGATATGTGCCTTCCTTGCACCCTTGCAAATAAAAAGGGAATTGAAGTAGTTTATGAGCTTCAAGTGGAAAAATTCTGTGTTCAATGGGAAAGACATCTGAGAAGTCACATAGCAACCCAATGAAATCCTCATTTCAAACAAAGTATAATACACCCAAAATGAGAAGCAGAGTAAAACCTATATTTATGCACCCACTAGCCTGCATATGGCCTCCTTGCAGCAGGAGAGTAATCTTTAAGGAAGTTTTAAAGATGTTGTTTTCATAGGACAGTGAAAGGCAAGGATAGCTTCAAACTCTTTTTAGACTGCTCAATACAGTAGAGGTATGCATGATTTCACTTCCTTCCTGCAATTAATCATTAAGACATTTTTTATTTAACAAAAAAACCTTCTATATGCAACTTCTGAATTTGTGGCAATTATAATGGTTATTCATTTCCACCGGACTGGTAAGACAGATCAATAGACAACATTTTGACCTGAGGCTTGTGAGATGCAGACTTTGTGTCTGTACTGTGTGAGACCTCAAACAAATCACTTTGACATAGATATCTTCAAAAATACCTAGGCATACCTACTGACTTTAGTTTATTTCAGGTGACTGACAACATCAGTGGATTTTGCCATGGCAGTTTTTATGACCAGATTAGGGCATGAGAATGTCTAAACAAATGTAGGGTTCTCTATCCCAATAATTCTCTGGATTTTCTATGGCAAATTAAGAGAAATGGGCACTGAAGAGTGTGATTCATCTGTTCTTCAAGCAGATGATTCATGCCCTAAAATTGTCTATTACTCTCCATTGACTAGTAAGGAACTTCAGTATAGTCACCGGTACTTGGATAAGAGGCTGCGGGCAGCAGGTCTGAAAGAGTGGCTCCTGGAACACCTGGATAATCACCTTAAGAGTTCACAGTGTGTCACATAACTGCTTTAATTCTGTGGCTTGTTACAGTCAGCAAGGCTGTCAGCAGCAGCCTGAAGCTTTACGAGTTAGCTCTGAAGATGTGAGAAAAGGGTGATTGTCATGTTCATAGCCACACTTGAGACCTTCTCACAGAACGTGCAGAATGTAGCACTTCTGTATTTCATTAAAGCATTGAGGAGAAATACCCAAAAGATTGTGAGGAGCTTAGCTACTATAGCGTGGCAGTCCATATAAGGGCCAGCTGAGATAGATAAAGCCTGCTGTTTAGAATTAATGTGGTTTTGTACATCATGATCTTCTCGTAGTATTGCCTGCCAAGTGTACTACAAAAGCATTTCAAGTACTGGGGCATTAAGAAAGTAACTCTGGAAGCAGCTAAATTGTTGCTGATCAGATATACATCCTGAGAATTAAAATGTTTTATATATTTTGGGGGTTTCTCTTGTTTGTTATTTTGGGGTTTTTTTCCAACCACCTCCCCAACTCAGTCTTTTCTCACTAAAAATTTTTCAGATTAACAGAAAACTGTTCAGCATGTAAATAGTGATCCAGAACCATTAGTAAACATCTGTTAAATCGGGCAAGAGCCAGGAAAAACTTCAGCTGGATTACAATTGTTCTTGGGAGAGTTTGCAAGGGAGTGAGAAGGCACACAGAGCACAGGAGCCAGCCAGAGTCTGTTCACATTTGATTTCTTTCTCCTCCCCCACCCTTGGAACATTACTGATAGAAGGAAGCAAATGGCTGAGGCTCTCATATCCCAAAGGCTGTAATGCCCTACAGATTGGGTAAGACAACTAACTTGTCTCACCCCTCCCATGCTGTTTTGTGTAGTGCACAGATATGAAGAGTGTTTGGAGAACATAGTACCTGATGCTTTTGCATGTTTTGACACAGTGCCCCATAACATAGTTCCCTCTCCAAAGTGGCAGCACTACATTGCCTATCCACTGACCTAGAAGCTGCTCTTATCTCTGTAGAAGGAAGCTGTTAGCATTAAGAATTTTGAGAAGCAAGTTCTGGCAAATCCTTCCTCTGAAATTAAAGATGTTTCTGCCTCCAGCTGTCCATCCCATTTCTCTGCCAGGAGTTACCACAGAGTCAGTAGAGGGGAAGATGTGTAGCACTTCTGCTGAAAATGCCCGGTGTCCTAGGATAAACCATTGTGGAAGACAGATGTCAGCTGGCACCATCCTGATGGAGTAGTTAAGATTTATATATGTTATTTCTGCTAACTTTGATCCAGGAACTGTAACCTCTGGCTGAGGGTAGACAGATACCAGTAATGTCTTAACTGTAATGCAGGTCAACTATTACAGCTCCAACCAACTTGAAACTTCAGTAATGGAAACTACCATGAAATCTCCATACACTCATGCATAGAGCCTTAAATGGTATTTGCTTTCATAATGGCACAGTGTCTATCCAAGTGTGAAATCTGAATGAAGCTATTGCAATATAAACTGGAAGCACATAGCTGTTCATTCAGAGGAGCTGGGGCAGAATGCTATCAGTCTGGCTGAATCTGTTCACATGGAGTTGCCATCTGTTATCACAATGCCATGTTGCCCAATTAAAACAATATGACTGGATTACAGTATTTTGAGTAGTATTATTTGCTAGATTGTCTCTGATTCTAAAAAATCTATCATTCCATCTGACTGCCTCTGCACCTGCTAATTCAGACAGTGTAAAGAAATTGCAAGCTTCTCATTTATTTACTGCATGGCTGTAAGCTACTTCTGAGCCTGAAAATATTTCTGCATTTTAAACTTTTTCTGACTTTGTCCAGTAATCATTTCTCCATTTTTTTTGAGGAAGTGTATATATTTGCTATAGGAAAAATTACTGCAGAGCTTCTGTATAAATGTGGCTACTAAGGAGTTGTGAGTTACTCAGGGTAGATGAAAAATTGTTTTTAAAAATAATTATTTTTACTTTTAAATAAGAGATTTAGATGTAATGTTCTTCACTTCTTTCCTGGCTTGGACTCCTAAGCAGATAATTATGAATGTCTTTTATTAATACCTTTAAGTGATTATGGCAGAATTTCTGACTTTACAGAGTTCTACATATATAATCTTTTCTGTAGCATGCAGACGAACATGCATTTTGGGGTTAGTTGAGCTTCCATTTTTATGTTTTATTCTGTAAAAGACAAGTAATATCAAGTGCAAAATGGATACTATTAACTGAAATCTCTGTTCTTAGGAATAAAAACAACTATTGACAGGAGAATTAACATGATGAGTTAGAGAGTTAGAGAAGCCTATTAATCAAATACTCTATTATTTTAGATCTCTGAAGCCCATTCATTTTACTTAAATAAAATATTCAGTTTGATAACTTCAAAACTTAAACCAGTGCTGGACAAAAAGCCTTTCAAAATGTGTTTTATAACTTTACATTTTTCCTTACATAACTTTTAATTTAAGGAAGCTTGAACACCCATCAAGCTAGATTTCTAAGTTGCTATCTATTCCTGAATGGCACCATGAACAAAATAAACCAACTTGAATTCTTGCCCAGTTTAAGCACACTTACTCTTTGTAGTGTAGTCTATGGCTACTGATGGGTCCCTAAAATACTGCAATAGTTACTCTTGGGCCAAGCACAGGGATGGATTGCATACCCATAAAACTCCGTCTTCTGTGATTCTGAAAGTATATACCATATCATACATAACATGTCAATACTGCTGCTTAATTAATGGAGTTAGCCATGGCATTCACTGTCAGAGAAATAAAGTATCACTGAATATCCTGAGTTGGGAGGGACCCTCAAGGATCGTGGAGTTCAACTCCTAACCCCTCACAGCATCATTCCCAAGAGTCATACCATGTGTCCAAGAAAATTGTCCAAAATCTTATTGAACTCTTTCAGGCTTGGGGCTGGGATCACTTCCCTGGGGAGCCTGTTCCGGTGCCCAAACACCTTCTGGGTGAAGAACGCTTTTCTAATATCCAAATAAAACCTCCCCTAACACAACTTCAGACCATTCCCTCAGTCCTGCCACTGGTCACCACAGTGAAGAGACCAGTGTCTGCACCTCCTCTTGCCCTCACAGGAAGTGGTAAACTGCAATGAGGTGTCCCCTCAGACTCCTCTTCTGCAGGCTGAACAGACTAAGTGCCCTCAGCTTCTCTGCATACAGCTGTCCCTCAAGGCCCTTCACCATCTTTGTTGCTCTCCTTTGGGTCCTATCCAATAGTTTAATGTCTTTCTTATATTGTTGCACCCAAAACTGTCCCCAGAACTTGAGGTGAGGCCACCCCAGTGCAGAGCAGAGCAGGACAATCCCCTCCCTTGCCCGGCTGGTGATGGTGCCTGATGAACCCCAGGACACACTTCGCCCTCCTGGCTGCCAGGGCATGGCTGACTCAAATTCAACTTTCCATCAACCAGGACCCCTAGGTTCCTTTCCATGTCAGTGTTTCCCAGCCTCTCAGTCTGTCCCCAGTCTGTCCATACATCCAGGGTTGCCCATCCCAGGTACAGAATCCAGCACTTTCCCTTGCTGAATTTCATACCATTGGTGATTGCTGAGTTGCCTAATTTGTTGAGATCTCTCTGTAGGACCTCCAGGCCTTGGACCGAGTCAACAGCTCCTCCCAGTTTTGTATCATCCATGAATTTGCTTAGTATCACTTCTAGTCCTGCATACAGGTTATTAATGAAGATGTTGAAGAGCACAGGGCCTAGGATAGAGCCCTGCAGAATCCCACTAGTGACAGGTCACCAGTCTGATGTCACCTCCTTTACTATAACCCTTTGAACCAGTTGCTCGCTCATCACATGATGTGTTTATCCAGCTGTGTGCTTGACATTTTATCCAACAGGATACTGTGAGAGACAGTATCAACAGCTTTACTTAAATCTAAAAAGATTACATCAACTGCCTTCCCTTGATCAGCTAGGTGGGTTACCTTTTCATAAAAGGAAATCAGGTTTGATAAGCAGGACTTTCTTCTCATGAAGTCATGCTGGCTGTGACCAAGGACTGCTTTCAAGTGTCTTTCAATTCCTCCCAAAAAACCCTTCTTCATAACCTCTTTGGGCACTGAAGTGAGACTGACAGGTCTGTAGTTTCTGGGCTTCTCATTCTTGCCCTTCTTGAAAATCAGGATGCTTGCCAGCTTCTAGTTAGCTGGGACCTTTTCGAATTCCCAGGGTTGCTGAAAAATCATCCAGAAAGGTTTAGCAATGACATCAGCTAACTCTTTGAGGACTCTTGGATGAATCCCATTAGGCCCCATTGATTTGTAGGGATCTAGCTGGAGCAGCAGACCCTACACAATTTCAGGGTTGACTGGGAGTTAATGATTCTTGCAGTCATTGTCTGCCAGCACTGAGAGCCCCTTGGTCCATCATTCATGTTGAAAACAAAGGCAAAGGATGTGTTAAACACATCTGCCTTGTTCAAGTCCCTGTTTGTGAGGTGACTATCTTCAAGCTGTTATGGGACAATACTATTTTGACACTGCCTATTGCCATTAATACACTTGGAAAAAACCTCTTTTTATTGTTCCCCACAGTTCTGACCAGCTTCAACTTCAGTTGAGCTTTGGCCACATGATTTCTCCCCACAGTGGCAAGCAGTGAATCTACTCTGCAGGCTGCTATACTTCTGCTTTTCTTCTCTATCACATCCAGAGATCCCAGTGTTACTTATGTGGTTTTATTATTATAGCACTGAGAGGGAAAGGAACCAAAGGTTGGTCATGCTCTATTTCCCTTCCTCTGTCAATCAGCACTCCTTTAGAGCTGCCACATATATGGGATATGTGAGTCTCAGATAAGGACTGAACGAGGAAGAGGGACTGGATTATGTATTCCTCTGCTTCCAGTGCCATGTATCACCCACTTTGCTCTGAAATCATCCCCAGACAGTTTTGACCTCCAACAAAGTACTAATATGCTCAGATTAGTAAGGCATGAGAAAGATCCCCATTCATAGGTTTTTTTCTAAACCTCACGGAACTTTTATTCAAAACACTTAGGATTAAAATACTCAGTGGTAATAAGAACTTTGTATTCTGAAAGGATTCACATGGTGTCACCAACCACTAGTCTATGACAGTATTTAAGACTTGTTTACCTATGTTTTATTTTTAGGATGCAACCTTTTTGTGGTTTCTTTCCACTAGTATTTTCCCAGTATCCCATAAGCACAGACCTGCAATTTGGTTTTGAGGATTCTAAACAAAAAAAAAAAAAAAAGTAATGAGTCTCTGAATGACAAGTCTGGAGTGAAACCTGAGTCCTGGACTTCATGCCCACTTACAGAGGTTTTGGTTAACTTTTGCCTGAAGATTTTTTTTAATTTGTATTTTTCATCCTAGCTTACAACTAGGCCATTGCATCCTAGTGAAAATTAAAGGCTCACAGGGGCTTTTAATCCTATGTGGAAAATTATTAATATTTTGTAATTACATGTCCACTTTGCAGAAAAGCACCATGTATTTGCTCAGCCTTTATAAAATCATTTTTATTTCCAGGAAAGGTTTGACAAAAAGCTTTGTTTTAATTTTGGCTCTTGATTGCATTTTATTCAGTCAAAAGATATCAGGCATGAAAAGCAGGACTGTCAACACCATTTTCATGACCAACAGACCTCTGGTGTCCTGGACACATCTTTTAAGCACACTGTCTATAAGCAAAAATATCTATTTGAGATAAAGCTTTTCATCTGATATCTCCTCTTCTCCGCAGGTCCTGTTTTATTCACTGGTACTGCTAAATATTTTCTGAGACTCTCAATCTTATTAACTTGAAATGGCTTGGTTGATGATGTTGATTACAACATTAATCTTTGAAACATAAAAGTGTTTTTGAAAAGTCCATGATGGGCCCTCTAGACAAAATTATCACCTGACTTGTCAATAAACATGGATTCAGAAGGTGTCAATCCAGTCCTTTTTGTCAAAATGGTGAGGCTTTGAATATTTCTTAAGGGCAAATTCAAGTCTGATTTCAGAACATACTTTCCATAATATGTGAATAGCTTCTCATAGAGCTGCTAATAAGGGTTACTTATTTAAATAGTGAAAAAGAGTGCAGCTCTTAATGACTTTCAGTACAGTAAACATGACATAGTAAGTCAAAGTTGAAGGACAGTAAACTTGGTCAGTTTTGGGTTCTGGTCAGACTCTCCTACCCACACATGAGGTAATTTGCCCTGTCACCTACATAAGCTTCCTGGACACCCTGGCATTCAGTGAAACCCATAGTAATTGCCTTCTAACCACTTCAGCTCCGCAGAGATCATCTACCTTTTAGATGTCCCATTTATGATTTTTGAATTCTTATGTCAAATCTGCTTTCTCCCATCTAAGCAAAAATACTATGTACTTGAATTTTCCTCAGAAAATTATCTAAGTTCTCAGTCATCTCATGTCCATCATTTTGCTTCTTCATTAAAAAGTATTTATAGATCAACTGAAAATGCAAAAACACTGAAGAAAACTAGCAGTCATATGATGAGGTAAATCTGTACTGCTTCATATACTTCCAAATTATCTACTTGACACCAGTTGTGGTTTACAGCATTTTAGAGGTCTGCCTTCTCTATTCTTGTCCTGGTTTAGGGCAAATTTGGGAGGAAACCTCTGAATGGGGTCCCTCTAGGAAAGAGATTCAAGCAGTCCCTCCCCCAATCGGCTCGGTAGGAAAAAAAAATTCCTCAGAGAGAAGTGGAAAAAAAACCAACAAAAAAAAACCTGTTTATTTAACAGGCAATACACCTCCCAGCACAAAAATGAACAATACCAAATGGCAAAACCTCTTGCTGCTCCAAAGAGATGACAGATTAGAAGAGTTCTTTCCGTGGGTTCTCACCTTCACTCAGGTGCTCTCAGTCCCTCGGTGCTGGGAAATGGCGCGGCCCAGGCCAGGCCTGGTGGGACACAGGTGTGAGCTCCTGGTGCTCTTCTGGATTTTTTTTCAGTCCAGAGCAGGTTCAAACAGTTCCAGAAAAAAGGAAAAGGGAAAAAAAAAAAACAGTCCGGGGAGCTTCTCTGCCTCGGCTAGCCAGAAAAACTAACCAAAAACAACAAAAAAAAGAGAGAGCTCTCTCTCACTGTCCACCACAGACAAAACAGTCTGTGTGAGCAGGAATGCGGGGGAGTCAGAGCAGTCTCTGATAACAAACTCTGCACTTCTTCTTTCTCCCGCTTCACCCCTGGAACCAGTCTTAAAGTTGCAGAATTTAATATTCTACACCAACAGAACAGACGATTTGGGGATACAGGCATCATACAGTTACCCCAAGACAATTCTCATCATCAGAATTGAAAAATGTTTTAATTACAGTGCACCTGAAATGCATTTGACCTCTTTCCCTATTGTCCCCACAAACCCTGAGGAGATATAATTGCTTAGAATCCATACACAGATATATCAAATTCCATTTCTCTTGTAGTAAGTCAAGATATCACAAGCTGCAAAGAAACAGATTTTCAATATCATACAAAAATGACAAGGATTTGAAGTGGGATTAGAGACTTCAATAGTTCACTTTCTATGAATTAGACACTATTTTTAATACATGTAAATTGTGTCACTGACTCATCACTTTACTGTAAAGTTATATAATATCTGGCACTTATACAAAACCCATACCTTCTGGATTTAAATGTCATCAGTGAGAATCTCAGTTTCCTGTTGAAAATAAGGAGCTCTGAGCCTGCATGGCTACACAGAACACTTTTAAACCAAATTACCATAGAAGCCAAATGACAAAAATCTATTTATTCATCTGCTTTAGAGTGCCATAATAATTAGCCTAAGGTGTCTGTGAATCTCCATCGTGATTTTTTCAGTGATCTATGACCTCTAAAGGTACTTCTAGAAAAGGAATCTTCCAGTCTCCATGGTGGGCAACAGTGGACTTAATGTTCCTCCCTAATTCCCATGCTCACCAGTGACATGGGAATTAAATATACTCTTTAGGCCTATCAGCAAAATCCGAAATCTGGTGTTAGTAAATGATTGGCAAAAACGAGAAGTCATAAATCTCTATCTTAAACCCATATATTACAATCAAATGCACTGCATATATAAGAAAAAAATGTTTTCTTCTTATTTCAATTTTCTTTCAAGTTTGTAATTCTCTCCCAAACTATGATGAGATTTTCTCAGTCAAAAAAAATGTGGCTGGCTAACAAACCTATCTTAAAACCCTGAGAAAACTGATGCATTGGTACTGTAAATGCAAAACAGTAATGACAGTTTAAAACAGTTAAAAACTACTCAAGTGCCAGATCTTGAAAGTATACCAACAAGTTCATCATGTCCTTGAGAATTTTAGGGAAAATCAGATAGCTTAAGAAAAAGAAATTAAAACCAATTTTGCTTATTTAAGCAGCTTGAAAGCCTCTGTGAACAATGTTTAGGCTTCTTCTCTGTCAGGCAGTAGTGCAACTTTTTTCCCCAGGGCAAGAGCAAGCAGCAGTAAAAAAGTTGTTTTATCTATTTACTATTTTGAAATCTAAGTTTAGGGTAAGAGCTATATAAGTGTAACATACAATAAGGAACAACAACAAAATTTCTTTTTATTTTAAGAATAGCTTAATGACAGACATGGGCTTCTGGAGTGGCTCTCTGGCAGACCGGTCGCTGCTGTCAGTCACTGAGCACAGTGACAGCAGCACAGGATGACTCATTAGGAGGCTGGAGGAGTGGAGGCAATACACCTAGTGGTGCAGGTCCCTAGTAGGATTTTGGCTAAGCCTTGTGAGAGAAGAGCTTTCTAGATGTGTTAATTCTACGTTGGGCAGTTTGGAGTAGGTTTGTGAGGGGGAAGGAGGAAGGGAAGCTATAACTGAAACACTATGACAAATATAATTTAACAGTACTAGTAAACAGGGCACTTACAGTTCCTATCATCATTCTTCCTCAATGTAGGAGGGAAAAGCAATCCTTTTAGATGTTTATTTGCATCCTTGTGCAGACTGTCCTGAGCTGTCCTCTACCCTCCTTTACTGAAACAGCATCACAAGGCACTCCTAAGCATAATTGCACTATAATGGATTAAATTAACACACCAAGACTGAACCATAATCCAGTTTTGGGAGAGACAGAGAAAAAGACAGACAAAGAGAGACAGAAACCAACACTAAAACTACATTTTCACATGTAGGTATGATGCATTAAGTTTTAGCTTTCATTATTTTTTAGATTGTGTACTGCCTTAGTGTGTGACTCTGAACTTCATATAAAGTGTTAGCAAGTTCTCTTCACTGTTTAATTAGACAAAACAATCATTTTCCAGCCTGAGAACCAAGGACATCATTGCAGCTTTAGGCTCAAGAAGTGTAAACAACAACGAATTGAGGAAAGCAGCCTGAGAAGATGGGACTTCATAAGCTGAAGATGTAATTGGACAATTGATCCCAATATGTAAATGGACCAAAACTTACAAATTGTGACTGGGCATCCACCTCACATCCATCTTGGGTCCATCTTGGGTGGAGCTATGGCCAGGCTCTTGTACTGTCCAAGGTGCATCCTTTGAAGGCCTTTTAACAAATACCTACTTCATTCCTTTAACATTATCTAGCCTCTCTTCCAGGTAGCCTCTCACAGGCATCAGGTAGAGACTGATCTGAACTTAAAGAAAATCATCATTGAGCTAGCTATTTGTCTCATGACAAAGTTGGCTCATTAATTAAAGCAGTATCTCCACCCACAACCGCACAAAGTTAAAACAGAGCCGTCCAGCTCAGCAGATAGGGAGAGCTGATCAGTATAAGCCTATTTCTGTACAGAATCAGGACAGAAGAGAAAGGAAGGATATGCTAAGTTGCAAAATGGGACTGAAAATGCACTTTTGACCAGCAGCACATTCTTCAAAACAGTAATCTCTGCTCCGTATTGAAACTTTATCCATAAATGACCATTGCCACTGTTGTATCTTTTCTTTTAATAAATTAACAGCAATTGGAAACACAGCTTCAGAAAATTTCTTTGCAGACTCTAAGCATCTGTGAAACTAGGTTGGCCTTGAATTAGTCATGAATACAAAACTCAGCTGCCATTAGCAAAACCTTAAGGAAAATCATTCTGTAAGTTTTGAGCAAGCCTGGTCCTGTTTAGAGAGTTTTATCAAAACCACATGAAACCATGTGACACTAGATGTCTTTCTCAGTGTTTTGCTTGGATATTGAGTTCATTTAAACCCTGAGTTAAAAAGGGATCACAAGACTTGGAGTCTGCACAAAGTGACATTTACTGTTGTGGGCCTTGGAGTCAAAATGGGTGAGTCCCATGCTCAACCGAGTTCAGTAATTAAGTTGATTCAGTTTGCACGTGAACAATCAAAAGCCCCCATGCTATTTCATTGTCAGGAATTGAAGACATATTCATGTGTATTTTGCTAGGTACAGCCAGACTTCTGGCACAAGAAACTAAAAAACTAGAAAGACAAGGCATGAACTAGCCCAACCTAGCTGGAGGCTGCCTGCATCAGCCTGGTGCCCGACCTAAGGTTTGCTACCTTGACCAGACCTAGCTGGTATGTACAAAATAAATGTGTCTACTACCCTCAGGCACTTCTTCATCTTTTCTTACCACACTTGCCCCTGGCAGAAGGAAATGAGCTTTTGTGTTTTCCTAGAGAAGTCACAAAGACTCTCTTGTCCCAAACTATCTCTGTGAAATGAAAATAATTGTTGTTATCAAAGTGCTTTGCGATCTGTGAGTGAGCAGTGTTATATTGCTGAAATGCATCGTTGATGATTAGATTATAAAATAAATCTGCAGTGCTGCTAATTGAAACACTGTGTATAATTAGAAGGGCTTTTTAAAGTCTGTTTACCCTTCGAATGAATATAGAACTTCTGTATGTTATGAATGGTTCATGGCAAATAAAATTTTTGCTATTTTATGTCTTGATGATGCTCTAAATTTACATTTTGACAAAACCAATACTCTCACTAACTGCTCAGATTTTACCTTCTTTCCAGATTTTTATCAACCTTTGTATGTAAGGTTTGTTGCCTTTCCTTTACAGTTTGTCTCTTATACAGAGACTTTACAGCAATTGAAGCAGTTGCAGTTTTACTAAAACTCAGCACACAGCCATTTCCAGAAACTGACTCTGATAACAAAGACTTTGGGCAAGACTTTGGCCCAAGGTGCCCACCCAGCTGGTACCAGGACACTGCAAGGTCCCTTCACAGAGCAATGCCACCGTTTCACCTGAGGAGACCTGCGGCCAAGAAGGCTACACATTTCAGAGAGCTGGCCAGGGGACATCTTCCAGGGAGGCCCTGCTTCCTGCCCCTCCTGCTTGTGGCCATCCAGCTTGGCTGCCCAGGGGCAGGAGTGAGGCAGGGCTGGGGTGAGGAGGTGAGGAGGTGAGGAGGTGAGGAGGTGAGGAGGCCTCCCCTGCCCGCTCAGCCATGGCTGCACAGGCCTGGCCTCAGGCCCTCTGCTCTGCTGGCACCTCACATGCGCGCAGTAGCGAATTGCAGTGGGTCCTTTGGCCTTGTTCTGTTATTCTCAGCAGAAAAAACCCACAAACCGATGTTATTGCTTTAGACTCCTGCTTGCCATCAGGCTAACACCAGAGGTCCCCTCACAGTGCCAGTGCATCACCAGTGTGAGCCCACTCCAGCATTGGGGGATGCCATTTCTGGCCCAGGCCCGGGAAACGCTCGGGCACACGCCTCTCTTTGAGAATGGCTGTATGCAAGGCCTGCATTATACGACCGCTGTCCCGGGAACGCAGCAAGCAAAGCAGTAAAAGGAAAAATGTACATAAAAGTCAGGGCTCTGCAGTTCCCAGCACCATGTTGTAGAGGCTAGGCTCTGTGGTTGTGTTTTTCAAAAGCTAAAAAGAATAAATCTTCCTGAACATAAAGGACTCAGCACAGTGTGAGCCCCTGGGGGCTCTGAGGCAGCAGTGGGCCTTCATGAGAGGAAATCCAGCTCAGTAAGGGGACTGGCACGGATATCAGTGTGGGTCTGGGAAGAATACATTGAAATTCAGCACATCCCTCTGCAGCCTGGCTGTGTGACGCACTGGGGATATTTGGCAGATCCTCCTGTGTTAGCCCCTTTCTCTTCCTGTTGTGGTCTGAATGAATAGCCATTCTGCTTAATTTAACCTATTTTTTTTAAGTTCATACTCTGACTATTTACTCTAAAGCTAGATCTGAATAGTGTTTGTATAACTACAATTTTTTGGTATGTTCCAGCAATGTTGATTCATTTGTGAATTCTTGCTAAGAGTTTTATTCAAGAAAAATTGCCAGTGTAATTATACTTGTACGACATTAATGTGTTTTTTGCCATCATCATAACTTATTTTGCTCTGGCTGGCAATATGAATGTGAAAAGTGATGTTTTGCTGTTATAAATTATATCTGCATCGAGGGGAATTATTGCAATAGCTTCATTCATATAGATACAGGCAAGTATTAAAGAGTAGACAAATTGCTAAAAGACTCCTAATATAATGTAACCTCTTCTATATGCAAAATCAGTCTAGTAAACAGTTGAGGCTAGCATATCAGTAGAAATCTGTTGCTGAAACCTGTATTGCATATTTTTCCAACATGGTAACAGATCAGTTCCCAATTACCCATGCTTTACATTGCAATCCTTAACACAGTACATTCCATAATGAACAGCATAAGTACAGTCATTCAATGCCAGATTCCACTAGCAGGCGCCACCCTAAATAGAATTAAAATACTACAAACTAAAAGGAACCTTGGAAGAATTCAACAGTAAATACTATTCCAGTAAGTGCTTCTCTTTTCTGTCATGTAAATATGTTACTTTTGCAGTCTTTTCTTTAATTGAACACAGGAATATGACAACATTCAGTATGAAAGATGGCTTCAAGATATCACATATATAGGAAGTTTAGTCAGCATTTCTTTTGAATTGCATGCTTTTGAAACATAGTTTAATATTATTTTTCTCAATACAGGTGTGTCTCAAGCTCCACATGTCATTTTATTGTCATCTAGTACTTCTGGTCAGGACAGTCTGAATAAAACAAATTTAATGCCTTTCCCCATCTAAATCTGAACCAGTCTTTCTGTGATAAGCCTTATTAACTTAAGTGTTTCCGTTTACACTAGATTTTCTAATTGTGATCAAAACTGAAAGTGGAACTTCCAGAAGAAATAATATCTTTCAGAGAAATGTCAGTGTGTCATGGAACTTTATGAATTAAATAACTCTTATTAATAATTTTTAGATATGAAAGTATTACTATTCTTATTATTGGACCTAAGATGACAAGATTTCAAGAAAATTTTTGCCTGTTTTTGAAGCCCAAGTATATTCAGATACTCAACAGAAGATAAAGATTAATATATTAGATGCTTATTAAATCATATACTTGGGGGGAAAATGATATATTTTTTATTTTTGTATAAAAATTAATTGATGAAACATTGGAGCATTGATATTGATAGAATATATATAACATTTATAATTTTCAATGTGGTCTAGTATAATTTTTATTTTCTGATCATCCAGGCAACCTGGAATGCCATCCTCCACATATGAAGAATACACCAAAATTCAACTTTCTTTTCTAAAGCTAGCAGCAATTTCTCTGAAAAGCATGCTTGCTCTACACAGTCTTATGTCCAATTGGTCAGTTCAAAAGCCTTCAAAATGTTATTTTCTTTGCTATGAGGGAGAAATCTTTATTGACAAATTTACAAGATAAAATGATTTTAAGAATTTCACCAGATTTTTTTGCTGAACAATATTGGACTTTTTGTTGTAGCTGGTGAACAAAATCTCACTGCTATCTCACCAGGAATCTGATGATGTAAAGTGCAAAATAATCTTATCATGAATAAAAATATTAATACTAGATTTCTGCCTCCTTCATTAATGAAAAAATCTCCTTCCTAAGGAGTGGAGTAATTTCATGAATTATTGTTATTATGGTCACATTGTTGTCCTATGTAGACATATTTTTTGGCATGGAGTGGTGTGGCGTTACTTTTACTGAGCATTCTATTGCTAGTTAGTGTCTCTTGAGCTGTTTTTTCAAGTAATATTTATATTTTAAAAAAACTAAAACAACCAGCCAAACCCATAAACAAACAAACAAAAATCCCTGTGCTTCTTTTGGCTCTGATTGTCATTTCCTGCCAATACTACACCAGAGTTTTAGAATGTTTCATGGTACCCTATACTTTCTTTAGGGTTGTCTATGAAGGCAACGAACGATAAGGTTTGTCACTAGGTGGAGCTTGAAGCTTCAGTCCCCAAGTGCTCATCTGCCTCATTTCCTGCCTTCAGCAGGGAGTTCCTCAACCTTTCCAATCCCGTAGCTAGGCAACTTCAAAACCTTTGGAGGTAAATTTGGTTGTATAATCTGTTGTATGTTATAAGTATTCCTATTAGAAGCACTTTTTTTTACATATTGAGTCATGTTTGCTGGGACTGAAGTTGGTTAGTAATCAAAGGGAAAAGAATAAAAACTTTCCACATGTGAGCCTGCAGTGTAACTTCTGCGGCAAATTGCTCCATGTTTGGCTCTTCTAATGCTCTACCAGAAAAAGCAGACTGATTGCAAAGTAAATATGACAGTGCTGCTAACAGAACGCTATTTTATATTATTGTTGGGCTCTGGATGTTAATCACCAAAATCAGTGCTCTCAGATGCTGGTAGACTGATAGATAAAATAGCTGTGCGTCAACACCCAGCAGCCCACAGCTGGGGATTCATCAAATCCACACCAACAGTCCTTACGTCCTAATATATTTAATGTGCAGTAAAAAAATACTTCCCTCGTGCTACGAGCTGTGCCAGTTCAGAAAGCTCTTGGAAATATGCAGCCTTACATATGGTAGAGTGACATTTACTCTTCCAGTACCACATGGAGTGGAGAAGGAGCTGCCTTGTGCTAGTGGAGTGCTCTGGTGTGGGAATAACTTGACCTCACTTGGGAATCAGGAAATCTCCCCTGATTAGACCCTGAGATTATCTCCATTAGTTAGAACATGGTGCTAGTGGTGCCAAGGTCACAGGTTTGATCCGGCTATGGGCCATTCACTTAAGAATTGGACTCAATGATCCTCTGGGTCCCTTCCAACTCAGAATATTCTGTGATTACTGCTCTTAATTTGTGCCTCTTAGAGGTAGGCTGATTTTTCTGATATCTTAGTATTACTGAAAAGATAACGAAACCTTTCAAAAAGAACAAATTATATTTATGGCAGTAAATCATCTGCAGTGGTAAGATTAGGACTTTAACCTGGAAAGTCCTGGCTGCACACTATTTCCAGGGAAGGCTTCTCCAGGCAGGCTCCAGAAGGAACACATTCAATGCAAATAGGAAAAGGCTACTGGCACAGAGCAGATAACATCCCGTGGACAGAGAGATGGTCAGAAAACCTTCTCAGATAAAAGCATGAATGTTTAACTATTGTTAGGCTAAAGTATCAAAGTTGATACTTTAGCCTAACAAATAATTTAAACTATACAGAAAATCTTGACAATAAGTAGGTGTAGAGATAGAAGTGGAAAAGCAGTGCCAGGAATTACACATGGTTTATGTATGCATTTGGGGTCATATTTTTGTACAACAAAAATATTGCAGCAGTCAAGCTTGTAATTAAAAGGTTTTCATCTAATAAAAACTGACCTGAAAGGGAAGCAGCTCAAGTTACCAGGCAACAATTCACCATGGATCAAGGCAAAACTAGATAGTGCCTATCTCTAGGGAGGAAGCTCTGCTGATCTGGCAACAGATAAATTGTTCTCAGTGCTCTTTTGTAATCTTTGACCACTCCCTGCATCCTGTCAACAATTATTTCAATTAAAGTAAGAAGTACTTCTTGCAGTTCAGAATAAGGTGTATTATCTCCAGAACTTTTAGTCTGTTCTTGAAATATCAATGTTCACATGCTCTTTTCTGCACATGCATTTTTGAAACTTTAGAGAAGTTAGTGTGATTGCAGAGCAAAATTTCATCATGACTAATTTCTCTAATTTACTAGTTAAAATAATGTAAATTTTGCGCAACAAATGAGGCCTGAACTGCACGAGTTTGTTCCTTTGGCATATGGTGTACTTATATGCAGGTTCTCCTTTGACATCAAAGGCTCACGGATGACAGTGCTCTCAAGACTGTACTTATGACTTGGACTTTCATCTTTCTGTACTGTCTACTCTCAAATGATATCAATGACAGCCCTGACCATAACAGGGCTGCTATCAATTGTGACAAGGACAGCGCAAATAGAATCATTAAGCAGTAGATGTTATCACATTTTAAAGAATAAATATTCTGGTTTTTAGGAAACATTTTGATTGTAAAAATCCAAAGGCATCAGTACATTTGAGTGCCTAAAACTCTCCCACTTTGAAAAAGAACAATTACTTTTTAAGTTAGTTTGAAGACTATTAATGTAGTTGGTCCCTTATAGAAGTCAAGAATAGTACATACAGCAAAATTCAGGCACATTAAATTATGTTTAGAGAGGGTAGACTTTCCTAAGGCTAGTTCTGACTTATCAAAAGCTTTTCAAACATTTCTTTGTAACTCCATGGGTTTATCCACTTCTGTTTTCAAAATTTTTCTCAATTCCCTGCAGAAAGATAAGATTGTCTTTGCATTTGACCACAGAAGGAGGTACGTATAGGTGCTTAACATAAACTCAATACCTTCTCTTCCTTTATCACTTGACACTTGGCAGCTGAGGTTCTGTTGTTTCTTGAATCTGTTGAGAGAATCTTACTGCCATTTATTGGTAAGTGTGTGCCTGAATTGCTAGAATATGTAGTGTTCACACTGATTTGAACCAGGTATGAATATAGCTGTACTACAATGCTGGTCACTAAATTTGGGAATACAACTCTCAGCACTTCCCAGTTAAATATGAAAACATTTATTGTTCACAGAGTAAATGGAAACTGATGCATTTTATTCATGCTGCTAGTAAAGTCACTTATTAAATACGTTGAAGGGGATGTCTTAGCAATGATATGAAAATATCCCTTTGAGAGAGACAGAATTTGATAACATAGCGTTGCGTATGTTTCAGATCCTGCTGGGAGGATGGTGGAGGCACATCATCCCTCTAGTCTTGGTCCTCAGATTTTGATTATTTTTGTGTAAACGTTGTACACTTCATGCAGAAACTAAGGTGAGACCTTCCTTTCTTTTGTCCTTTGTAGTCTTTTCCCTATTCTGAGATTTTCTGTAAACTAACCCTTTAGTAGGAGTAGGAAATCTTTAAGATTAGAAAAGGAGTTTCAGTAGCTCCAATCTGAAGCCCTAAGATCTTAGCTTACTACACTTCCTCTCATTTCACAGTTATTTCATCTTTGCTAATTTTCCTTTGGAAAGACTGACTACTTTTTCAGTTTAATTAATTGATGAATCTACAAGCTTAGCTTTAGTTCTTACATTTCCACTTATTGTTTTAATTTTCTCCTTTTTGCCTTTACAACCCCACACATAAAAAATGCGGACAAGAACAAAATGCAAAATTACCTCTTTCTTTGGCCTAACTTCTCACCATAGTCTTTCATCTTTTTCTCTCTTATGAAGAAATATAAGTCTGATACCTGATTGTCTTCCAGTTTCTCCATGCAGCCCACTGCATGCATCCTATCTCCTTCCTATTCTATCTTATTTCTCCATTTCTCAGTCTCATTCAGTTCCTCATACACAATATAGTTATGTGCATGTTTTCCATTAAAAAAATGCTTTATTTCTAGTTGCCTTTACAACTGCTTGCTGTCTTTCATCCCCTATTGCTAAGATCAACAAATATTCATGTACCGTACCTAAATAATTGAGGCCTTGTACTTTTTCTTCCAGTTCTGTGTTAGATGTTCTCCAGTTTCTTGCCATGTTCTGCTATATGTGCATTCTTGCAAGGCATACTTCACATGCTCTCACCAGCAACCTTTTAAGAATTCCATTTTCTCACTTTGGAAATTGACTAATGGCAGTCTAATGCATAAGCACAAATTCAGTTAATTTGTTTCACTGATACTTTGTACTGATTATCTGCATTTAGTTTACTACAAATTTATTTCATATGCAACCTAAAATTTCTGTATCTATAGAGGGTCATCTCAAGCTCAACATGATCACACTGGAGTTTATTAGTCCTTCCCCAAAGCCTTCCTCACTTCATAATTCATCCTGAACAATATCACACCCTGCCTCTTCAAGCTGTTAACCTCAGAATTTTTTGCAATTCTGACCTCATTTAAGTTTTGATATTAGTTCAGTGCTTAGGTATTGTTCATTATTTCTGCATAATTAAAATAATTTTGTCCATTTACACAGCGAAGGCCCCTATTCCCATCTTGTTGTATTCTTTTTTTGCTTTCAACCAACTCTTTCCTATGTTTTCCTGTGCTCATCTTTTTCAGATGAGCACCTATACAGAATGTTTCTGCAAACTCATTTCCCTAGTTCAGTACTTGGACATGTCTAAGCTTCTGTACTAACTTAAATAATTTGCATACAATTTTCAAGCTCTATATAAGTTGTCCCTCACTACCTGAGAATATGGAATCCTGCCCTTAACTGGTCCACAACATCAGCTTCCATTTGACTGAGAACCATTTATAACATTTTTGCATCTTTTACCTCATGCTGTTTCTCATACTTGAGAGGAAGTCCCCATGGCCATCCAAATATGGCCATATATGCTAATATATCATCCTCTTTCAAAACTAGAAAATGTGGGATGTGATTCAGTGGCTGAAACTACCATCTGTCTTGCTGAAGAATACTGTGTCCTTGTTTCACTTATGTTATCTCTTTTTCATATTTTTATTCTAAGCTGGAGAAAGGTATTGTTTTGAGTTTGTGTTTGAACAGCATCAAGCACAACTGGGATATGATCTTGAACCAGGACTCTTACACATAACACCAATATAAATTGTTGTGGTATTATATTTTTATGCCAGAAAATAGTCTCAAGCCTAGTTCCTTGTCCTTGTGGGGAGCTATATGCCACAAATAAACATGTGAAAACTGGAGAGTTTTAAAAAGAAATGGCTTAGAAAATAGATTTTGTCCTGAGAAATCAAAGGGAGAAGCATTGATTTTTTGTTGTTATATCTGCATTCTGCATATTTGAAATTGCAAGGCTGCAGAGGAAGTCTAGCTTCCTTTATATTTCCTGTTATGTTGATATCTCAAAGTGCATACAGTAGTAAACCTG
>VZTT01020101.1:39486-59027 GCA_013400855.1 Buphagus erythrorhynchus | reverse complement strand
AGCAATTGGTGTGCTGAGTGTTTGAACATTTGCATTTTCAGCTCTGATACACTCGTTAGCACAGTTTTAAGCTCATACATTTTTTGTATATCTCAGTCTGTTACTAAAACATAGAAATGTATTTCTTTGAAAGGAATGGACAGAGGTGCACTTCTAAGCTTCAGGCTTCTGTTGGGTACTGAAAATGCAATCACCTACCACAATACTGAAATCCATTTTTCCTTGAGTTATCCAGCCATAACTTGTATATATCAGAGCAAAGATTGCCTCCAAATTCCTATTTGAGGTCTTGTACAAGTGCATCATGAAACAGAGTTTTTGCATAGTGATAACTATGTGGAATCTTTTTCATATCTGCTGATAATAGCTAATAAGACTATACATTTAGGCAGCTGTCAGACCTCTACAAACATACTGAAATCACAGCAATGCCTCTCATTTCTAGCTCCTGTTGTCCAGACTCTAAAGTATGGACTCTGCTCCCTTTGCATAAACATTTCTACAAAATGACCTACAAAAGATCTAAAAACTTTATAGTTCAAAGTCTAAACAAAACAAAACTAAACAAAGTTTCAAGAAGAAATAACCCCCCCACAAAAAACACCATGCCAAAACATAAAGGCCATACAATCCAGTCAGTGCTCTCTGACTCCAAAGACATTGTACTGGTTTCTGTGTGTGAGCCTTGCCTTGTCCAGCTCTTTCTCACAGGCTGGGTGAGACCTTTCATTGTCAAGACAGCCCACAAGGATTACAGAATCACAGAATCACAGTTGGAATGGATTACAAGGATCATCAAGTCCAACTCTTAAATAAATGGCCTGTACAGTGTTCAAACCCACACTGTGGGCATTATTAGCACCATGCTCTATGTGTGATTTACATTTAATTTCAAACATGGGATATGTGCAACAGTAGATAGCAAAAGCTTGTGCATGAGGATTTTGAGTCCCTCAAAACTGTTTTTAGTTAGCTTAAAGCACGTTACATAGACACTTACTTCCTGTGTACAAAACTGTCCTGTACTCTGTGTATATATTATTTTTTCATTCTTTACATAATTATTTGCTGAGGCTTCTCACCACTGCTGGGTTNNNNTTGCATCTCTTTTTCCAGTAAACATCAAATACAGCCCAAGTTCCACAGCTTTCTGTACCTTTAAACAGTGCTAAATGACAAACAAATGCTTCATATTATCCAGATGTGTCATGTACACTCTTCCCTCTCTGATCCAGACTCATTCCATCAAGAATACAAAAAGCATGGGAGACTTTTAATGAAGCTGCTCTACTCTTTCTCTACTTATGCATGGTTTGGTTACCCTTTTTATTAATTCATATATTTCTAGTATCAGGTAGAGGATTGGTAGTGAATAGCAGTAATTCCCTAAAGTCCAAGTCTGAGCTTTGAAGAGCAATTATGTTTTCAAGTGAATTGCTGTCTGCTTTGAATATGCTGTTTCCTCACGTGAGATTGTTTGGCCATCTGTTGCTTTTGATTTATCTTTTTTCAACTCTGTCTTTAACGCTGTGAGAACATATTTATGGAAAGCTTATTCATCAACATGTTTTTCAGTATATGTTTCAGTATGTGTTTCCCTTGCACCATCAACACTACAGGCTCCTCCAAATTCAGATTTCAGCTTTCAGCAAATAATTTCTGTTCATAAATTTTATCTGTTGAGTTTTATGGGGTACTTTATGTGCAGCTTGCTTTTCTAAGAATTAATACTATCATGGGTTATCAAAAAGGATGATGGGGAGGAGGAGTGTTCTTCATGCAAACAGCTAATGGTATACAGTAATGTCAGTCTATTGAGAATGTTCACTGTCTCCTCCCATGTTATTTTTGTTCTCTTCATCTTGGTGTACAAACCAATAATAAAGACCTAGCCATCAGTTTCTTTGATGTGGCTTTTTGTAACTGTGCATTTCCACAGTGTACTGTGTTTAACTATCTCCCCGTGATTCCTCCTTCACTTCCTCCCAGAAAAAACATTTAATCTCAATTGCTGTTGAACTGGTTGGAGCCTTTCTTTGTCTGTGTCTAGCCTGAAGTAGGCTCCAAAGCTTACCCAACAATTCTGGTCCTGCAGCTATTCAGATCAAAGGCTGGAATGTGCTGAGGTTTCTAGCATTTGCACCTGTATTTCTTTCCCAAGGAAACCAAAGTATGGACAAATTGGAAAGAGGAAGGAAGGGTTCTTGCTGTTGAGCTCATATTTGTGAACTGAGCCATGAATTTTACATGTCTTTTGTGATCATGTATCTGCTAACCCCACCTTTGCTGTTCAGCTTAATAATCATGACACAAATTACGTATATTTTATGCTCTTCAAAAAATAATGAGAGAATGAATACTAGGAAATTTATATTATGGAACCAAGTTACCATTTTGCACCTTGGAAAATCTACATACAGGCTTTACATATAAGAAGCCTTCCCTAAACCATGCTATTAGCTTTATCACTTTCAATATTACTAATTGCCTGCCCAATTCCTGAACCATGTGAGATTTATAAGTTCAATGCTCCTTTTACTCCATCCAAATCTCACTTTCCAAAGGATGTTTTCTGATCAATGGAACAAAGGTAACATTTCCTTTTATGACAAAAGTGAATAGGTGGGTGTTTATCAATTTTGAGTGGCTGATACATATTTCTAGAAATAATTAAATGGCATAAATTTGTATTCTAAATTTAAGATTTGCATCCTTGTGGATTTTCCTTTACCGGGTATTCAATAAATATTTGTATTCTTTATCTGAGGGGCAAGCACCTTAATAAAACTCTGGCATAAGCCATTGAGAATGGATTGTTATATTGTGCACACATTCAAATTATATAATGTATACTAGTAAAAACTGAGTCAGTTAATGAAGCAAACATCCTTCAGTTCCTTGGTTCTTAGTAATTTCTGAACGGCATGTCATAAATAAAAGTGTTCTGAATGCAAAAGTAGACCAATTTAAAAACCTAACATAACAAGTAATACAGATTTCTTGGGATGATGAAATGTGAAGCAGTACATTGTGCCTAATCAAAATCACCAAACAAGCAACCTGGGAGTATTAGAATATGAAAATATTCAATAGACATGGGGAGTTAGTTGTAACAAAAATGCTGTCTTGAAGCACTCAAAGAGGCAATAAGGTAATGCTAATGTACTGGTTTGTATAAAAATAAATTGTCCTTGATTGACTTCAAATTCAGGCCATAGTATCTTCCTTTCATCAGAAGCTGGGGCCAGTACCTGATGAATGCAGGGATTCATAGTATTTCATTGTCGATGTATTCACAGAAGAAACCAATGACTTTGGCCTTAATCCCTGACAATGGAAAATTGAAAATTTCACTATTTGTTATTACTATTCTTCTTTAATTTATAGGAGGGTGTATTTATAGAAGAATGCTAACCCAACTACCAAATTGTAAACTGTGTCCAAAAAAGATTCGTCTTCTCTTGAACTGGGGAAAAAAAAAAAAAAAAAAAAAAAATGTGATTTGTAAATTTAATACAAGAATGGAAGAGATTTTATTATTCCAGGTAACTGTCCAGGAGAATTAAAAAAAATAATCTGATTTTAAATAAGCCTGTAAGGTTCAATGAAGTATGGACTGTGAACACCAGGGAGGATATTGAGAAAAGGTTTCTAGAGTCAGTAGTTAAGATTATTCATACCTGGTAGTTGTGTAGTATATTTCTATCCCCTTCAGAAAGTTTTAAAAGAATTTGAATACTGTGAGCTGCTCTTTAAAAGTATCAGATTATGGTTTCTTGAAACAATCAAACAAAATATCACCCAAATGTAGAAAGTACATAAATTCAGATTCAGCCTGGACAGAAAATGATATCTTGTTCACCATGGCTATGGACACATATAAAATTTAAAAAATCTAATGGTTTCTTGTGATCCCAAGGGCTGACCCTACAGTAAGATTTGTTATGTGCATTGGCTGGATGTTGTAATTACAAACTGCAGCAGCATCCCAAGAGGCAATGATAGGTTTCCACATGGCTGTTGATTCAACATAACATGTTTTAAAATGTGTTCTCTTAAAATAGGAGACTGGGGAGGGGAGAAGCTCATAGTTGCTTAAGTAGGATTTTAAGCTGGCAGCCTCCAAACCAGGCTGCAATAGCTGTAGATGAGGACATCATACTGTTAAAATTAATGACTTTAACAACATCTTAAAAATTATTCTTGGATGTGTAGTGCCCTTAAGATATGTTCTGTATTGCGACCTTCTGTGTTATTGTAGATTTGACTATACAGGAAATTTCTCATGGTGAGGGAAGGGAGGGGCAAAAGAGAATTGTTTACTGTAACCACTTTATACCAGGTTTGCCAAAACCTGCCTTCTAAAATCTTTTCAAACATCCCACCTGTCTGCTAGGAAACAGAGCAGAGATTCCTTTTTTTCCTTCACTATGAAAAAGCACAATGGGAATTTAAAACAAAACTAATTATGTCGTGATTTCTTGCTTTAGGTTATGACTATTGAAAACAAATTTTCCATTTTTCTTGTGTCATAATTCCTTTGGAATAGACCAGCTGCGCAATGAAACTATTTTAGCTGAAGGACATGAGACACTCAGAGCTGTAATAACTTACTTCCAAGACTCAGGCTTTATGATCATAACTAATACTTATGGTACTTCAAATTGTTCATTATTCCTCAAAGTATTTGAAAATTCTTGTCATTGCAAACAATATGACAACTTTCCTTGGTTAAAGTTCGCAGCAGCTAAACTCCTACTCAATCAAATTTTCCCTTAAGTTATTAAGCTGCAATTTTAAACATACATTGCAGTAAGAACTGCATTACATAATGTCTCTCTCAGTCTTACAAGTGTAATTATGAGACAACACCTATTCAAAATAAGAAACAGGAAATTTTGGGTTTTTTTCTCTGATGATATAGCAGACTGGAGAGGTAAGTCTTAAAGTTTGCCTGTTTAAGGGTGTGATCTGCATCCCTAGTTACTAATTTAGCATCAAGCAAGATGATGGTTTATTTAGAAGCAGCACATTGCCTTTAATAAACAGATGTTTCCTTTATTTAACTGATGCCGGCAAAGTTAGCCCAAATAGATTTTTTTCTTTGTTACACAATGTTAATTTCCGGCCCTTGGTCATTGTGTTACTATAATCAAAACATTCCCAATTAATATGTATTGCCATAAATTTATTAATTCATCCCTGCATGTCTCCATAATTTCCTTAAAGCACTGTAGCTAAGAAGCTGAGCTTCTCTGTCAAAGCTGTATGAGTAACAGTCCAATAAAACCACACCTAGTTGTCAGTGGACCAGGATTTGGATAAACATGGGCCAACCCAGCACTCATATGTCTGGTGACTTGGTAAACAATGAAGCATTCAGAATTTTAGGGTCCTACCTACTGAGTGAATATGACCCCACCTTGCTATTATTGCTGTAACAGCAAGGTAAACAAAAACTCAACACGCAATTCAAAAGAGCTGCCATTAGACCTACTTGAAAATAATTCTGTGCAATTGCTTGATAGGTTGCTAAGCAAATAAAGGCTCGGCTTTGTTCTACTTTTCTAGCCTTTAGGTAAATAACAAGTGTAGAAAAGCACCCACAAGTTAATAAGCAAATAAAGCTTTTAACTTTAAAAAAATTATCTGTCTTAGATACTGTAGCAGATGTTATCTTGAATGTGTTACTGATTGCACCAGTTTATGAAGAAAGCTTTGTTTTATTCTATCAGGTTATATTTTATCTTTGTGTATCTTCAAGAGCTACAAATGTTTAACTTTGAACTTAAGTTGAAAGAATGTCTAGATGTACTCTTAAAAATGGATATTTGTCATTTCTTTATTTTTTCATTTCAGTTCAAATGCTATCCACATATAGCCGCGATATTGATGTAGCTCAGGATGTTAATACTTCCTAGGGATGGGTATGAACTAATGTCCTGAAACTGTAGTTGGTTGATCACCTCAGAGGATTTGGTTCCACATACTTTTGTCATTGCTCTGTTCCAGATTTTCAAGGCTCAGCATCTAGCACAGCAGCTATGTTTGAATGAGCTCTCTTTCCAATTATAACTTAAAGGCTTCACAAAACCTCATTGGAAATGCTGCCATCCCAGGCTCAAATTCTTCATTTGCATTCACTGACAATGCTGATATCTATTGGGCAGAACGATTTCCTCTCAAGCAATCCATCCACCCCTAACTAAGAGTATTCATTATAACAGTATTTCCTGAAAGTACATAATAGTATAGTTTTGGTTATTTTGTGCTCATGAACAGTTAAATATTTGTGACCTGATCTTTCCAGCAGCTGAGCACCTCCTTAAAGGTGATGAATGCCATTGCTTTGATCAACATGCTACTTAAAGGTTGCAAAGATGAACTGCTCCTGTAGTCATGCTTGCTCTCATGAAATACTGAGGCCATGCCAGGGAATATAAGCGGTTCTTACTTTGCCTTTATTTCTCTGAAAAAATACACAGTGGAGCCTATGAGTGAGCTGTTACAAATGAAGAGTTCTATCTATCCTACATCCTGTATTTATTTATACCAATTGGATTTCTTGTTTGAAAAAGGGCTGGTAACAGAAGCATTTCCAAAATTAAATTGTAAGATTTTCCACATGACTGTAAGGGTTTTTCTTTCATGAGTTCCCTTAACTAAAAGTATTAGAAAAGAAATCATACAGGCTGTAGGAACCACTGTGAGTCAAAAAAACTACTGGGAGTCTTAGAACTATAATACACATATTAGAATTGAGCAAATCACAGCTATATGGTAAGCAAACCAATGATCACAATTGCATATAGCTCTGCTACTGCAAACAAACTGCCCTTTCATTACATAAAATTGGATAGAAAAGCAAATTAGGCCAGAAGTAATAACATAGTTCAGTCGTAATACACAATACAGTTCCTGCTTCACATTTGCTATACAGCTCTAGTTTCTCTGAGAAGGCTATCCCAAAGCCTCATTTTAAAGAAATGTTGATATTTGTAATACATATAGATATTTATATATCTTTATATAAGCTTTGAATATAAGCAAGGTCTTTATGGAAGCAGACAATTAAGGAAAAAAGCTCTCAGCATTGCTTTTCTAAAATTAATTATGAAAACAGAGTAGAGAGTTCTCTATTAATAGGCTGATTCCCACTAGACAGTAGCCAAAGAAGGAGACTCCCTTCCTCTAGTTAGAAAAAATAATATGACATCTCATAGCTTGCTGGCAGTTTACCCCTACATGGAAGAATTCAATCTATGGTCATTTTAAAATGGCCTTCTTTCTTTACAGACAGGGATTTTGTCCCAGAAAAAGACTGAAAAAGGTGAAGGTCAAGGGCTGCACTACCTACTCTTACAACCGGTGCATATGAAAGAAACAAACAGATCAGTCCTGGGTGCATTGCAGTTCTACTGTTTTTAGGGCTTAGGTGAATGTAGGGATTTACAGGTGGCTTTCACCCACTGTATGATTTTTGTTTCTAATTTACCGGCAAGCCTTGGTTCTGTTTTGGAAGGTAACCAACCTATAAAATGTTCAACCTATAATATGCCCATCTAGGCCATATTTTAGCTTCGCTTTATGCTTTTGGCTTCTTTGGCTTTTAGAGGCAGGAAAATATTGCTCGATAGGAAGGGTTATTTTTTGGTTGCCAGAATTCCTTTGCAGTTTTAATGGAAAGAAGCAGAACTTTTTGGGGGGAGCCAACATCTCATTTCCATTCCGCTCTCATACAGCCACTGTTGTATCTGCAGGGCCTGCAGAATGTAACTGCTGCGGCAGGGCGAACAAAGGCGCCATTCAGCATGGAGAGCAGCTTCCCTTCCGCACCGCTCGCTGGCCGCGGCGAGCTTGGCTGGAGCACGCTCTCTGACCCACACAGGATTCGCTGCCTCAACAAAACTCCCCAAGGACACCCCTTGGCATCCTGAATTAGTCCCGTGGGATGAAGACTTCCTCTTTAGCACTGGCGTGAGCGCTGAAAGACAGCTATGACTCGCTTTTGTTTCCCCTCTCTTTACATACAGATGTATTCTTTGGCATTGTACTTGACAAAACTATTGCTTGTTGGAGCTCAGGTGGCTGGTTTCCCTACCCCAACTGTGTCCTGGGATGGTATGCTCCAAATTCACAGAAGCTGTGAGAGGACATTGTTTCTAATCTGCCGGCTCTCAAATCCTATCGTGGGGTCATTTCCTGACTTTTATGTCATTGCAATCCAGCCCCTTGAAAGTTCCCACCCCCTGTAATTTTGTAAACTAAGTAAATAAGTGATGTATTTTCCCATATTCCTGGGGTTATGCACATAAAAGAACTTAGTTTACCATTTTGCTTAAGAAAATTAATACAGAGGCAAGTGCTGATTTAAATAATCAAAATAGGATTAAATTATAAACTAACTGTCTAAAGAGAAAGGAACACCTTATTCATAGTGTTGGTTCATTTTCAGACATCAAGCTGATGAAAAGTACTAAAAATTTTAAAGCTTCATAAAAAGCTTAGCACTTTTTAGCAAGAGTGAATACCAATCTTCAGCACATCTGTTTTTTAAAGAGAAAAACCAGGTCACAACTTTCATTTTCAAGCCCTAAATTACATAGTACCCATACTAGATTTGCAAGGCAGGCTTTTCTTCATAGATAAGCAACAGATATAGTTGAGAGACGCTAAGCCACCGTGACTATAAGCACCATTTCAACACAGAATCACATTATGAACTATGTCAGTACAACATCAAAAAACAGTGATTAAAGGGAAAGATAACCAAGCTAGGATTAGTTGACCAACATTATTAATGAAATATTGAAGCAATAGAAGTTTATATTCTGGATGAATAAGACCCAGTATGTCTGCAGTTAACTTCTGCATGTCATGAAAAGATACAGCAGAAATCTTCTCTCAGAAAAACCAATTTATCTCCAGTGACTTCAGGGATGTACCCTTTATTTAAATCACTATGTTCAGTATAATTGAATGTACAATACAGTTCTAATTTGACGGATAATGCAGACAAAGCTCTGATTTGTGTAGTATGTTGTGTTTCCTCCTTTCTTTCTCAAAGTAAAACTATTTTATTTATAGTCATCTCCACAAAATGTGGATTTCAGTAACAGATGAGTCACAAAGGATTGGTGGTTCAGTTCAGATATACATATAGAAGTCCAGCAGCTTCCAGAGTTTACCTGATTCATCCAAACTTCTCCAGCTGGGAAATGAGATGGCAATTTCCTAAAAACAGTCTGTCTTGTGACTTTGTATTGCTTCCTTGTTTCATTCAGGTCAGCTGTAGTTTAAGAACAGTATTTTGGCATTTCCGATTTCGGTTCTGGCTGAAACAGAGAAGTGCCAGGACATAACTTTGCAATAGCTTACAAAAAAATTTTAATATATTAAATATGCTCCCTGTTGTTGAATTTCATGTTAATTCTATTCTAGATAGGCTGATCTAGCCCTTTCCACACAACAGCGTCCCTATTACTGTCCAAATCCCTTTTACTGACCAAATATATTTTGTCTGGCAGCATTTTTCAAAAACAAAGAAATTTGAATTGAATGTGAAAACTAGCTGGCACATAATTGCACAGAAAGATTTCTGGACTGTTGGCAAGTATTTTTCCCAGCACTTTTTAATCTAGCTCTAAGTTGTGCTTATCCTTAGACTAACTGACATAGGATTTATTAAGAGTGTTGTTACTATAAGAGTCATTTACACTACAGCAAACAAGGCAGAATGCTGTTATATCTTACCTGGCAATATTCTCTTATATTAGGAAGACCTGTAGTTGTATGAATAAGGATTTTTGGAACAATTGCATCAGGATTCCAGTCAAAAATTGGAGAATAATCTTGAGCAGTGATATGCCTAAAACTTCTGACTTTTGATTTATTTTTATTATATTTCTTGTATTCACTCTAGGGAAATAAATGGTCCTCATCTGCAATTCAGATGGGTTGGACATTTGCATAAACTTATTTGAGTAATCAGTTTTTAAACCCTTAAGAATCAGCTTCCAGAAGAATGAAGATAAATTGCAGAGAAAGCAGTTGAAGAAAACAACCCATGGATGTGTGATATATTTTGCATTATTTCATTGTAATATTCCTGTTTCCTGAATTTTGACATAAATACATACGTAGATGTATTTGTACTTTCATACCTGAAATAAAATTTTTGTAGTCTGCACTTTTAAGTCACACACCTACACTGCTCTTAAGCAGCGGTCTCTCACACAAGTGTCCAAATAAAATTAATATATAAAACTTTCTGCTAAAAAAACCCCGATGATATGGCAGCCTTACACTTGTGGGATGTCAGTGAATTCTAGTGGAATTTAGTAGAGGCATTGTTTTCCAGCTATACAAGTGCCTGCGAATTTTGTTACTTGCAAAGCTGGCTGATTGTTCTGACTTTTTCCCTTCTTCCCTCATACTTTTGAATGATGAACACAATTTGTTTTAGGTGTTTGGACTGAAGAGGTCTAGGAAGCAGAATAGAGTTTGAATAAGAAAAAAAAAGCTAAAATATAGATAGAATTTAAGAAATTATGCAACCAATATGATTTACAGTAGTAAAGAATTCTTAAATGGCCTAAGCAGCTGCAAATGGCAAAGAATTAGTCTTCCATATTTCACCAAGATATAGAACATAACCTAATGAAGAGTCCATCCGTTCAGTTTCATTCTCTTCTGACCTTTCAGATTATCTATAAATATATTTAATGCTAGTTGTTTACAATCTTTGGGGAAAAAATTCTTTTGTTAGACATTAAATAAATGAAGAAAAGCAGTAATCATGGAAATGTAAGCTTTTGTTGGGTTGTCTACTAATTACTTTTTAAAAATTACTCTAGGACCTTGTACCATCAAAAGGTCTCCAAGTCGGTGACGGATCATCTAATATTTCTTTAAAAATATTTCTAATATTTCTTTTAAAAATGCTAATTAGTTTCACCTTTTCTATTTTTTTATTTCATCAAAATTCTTGGCCATCAAAAGAAAGTTCTTAGCAAATGTCATCTTGATCACACTAAAGCAAGAAGCTGTGAAATGAAATGAACTTTGCTTTTTTGTTAGTCTGGTGAAAACTTTTAAAGAGCAGTCAAGAAGCAACTTCTTTTACTGCTTTATTATGATAGGTCTGGCCTGCAGAACTATCGTGGGGTTTTATACACCTCAGAGGTAGCTGAAGACTTTATATCAAAATGTTTTGGACATTTTTTTAACCTTATAGAAAAGAGTGTTGTAATATCCTTTTTTTATTTTTTTTTAACAGGAGAAAAGCCTTTGTGTAGAATCCCTTCCATTTCCCATCAGGAAAATCAAGGAAAGTATTCTTTCCAGTTGACTGAATATGAAACCAAAATATTCTGGTTTGCTAAAATAATCTGAAATGTTTCATTTGAAGTCAGTACATGCTGAAATCAATACCCCTCTGCAGCTGCTTTGCTATACATCTCATGCATATTCCCTCTTGCAGTCAAGTATTTCTTGGTCAAACTCTCTTTTCCAATGAGGTGGATGATACTTCGTCAAAGACACATGACCTGTTTATTAAGTGGAAGGTTTCAGTTTGGCCATATGAAAATATTTCATTTTGAAAATGCTGAAATTAAGTATTTCCTTATTTCTGCACTGGAATTTTTCAAAATAACACAACACAATAAATAGGAATTTCAGCTCTCGTTTCACCCTGAGATGAAAGGATGCATAGCAATATTATTAGTCTCAAACATATGACAGTCTGATTTTCATTCAGATCAAGCATGATTAGAAAGAATTTCCCATCCTACTAGTACAAACTAAATTACTTCATTCTGTGTACTTTGGTCCAAAGCTTGCTCAAGAATCCCATAGGTTTCCATGAGGTTTCCAGAACCAGAAGAAGACAGCATTTTATGTGTTTCTTGCATTAATGCCTGAGTCCATTCCCACCGAATGGCGTGCATGTTTTGTCACCAACTTCAATGAGAGAGGATCGTCTTAAATGAATATTTATGGGTATAAAAACAAAGCCACTGGGCATGTGGTTATCTCTCAGTAAGCCACATCCTGCTGTGATTTTTTGCTTATACAAATTAAAAATGGCCACTCTTTAATAGAATTCAGATATACAGATTCATAACAAAAGAACCTTTTAAAGTGGAAGTACTTTTACTCGTGTTTGAAGTGGCTTGCTAACAAGCCTCTGACATGGAGAAGGAGTAGATCACTAAAAACCTGTCTTGTTATAGGGTCTAGTCCATCTTCTGAACAGACAAACAGCATCCACAAGGCTATTCCTTAGCTATCTTGGATGAGGTATTTAAAAGTAAAACAAAATCTAGAATGTCCATTGATCACAAGCAGTATCCACATGTACTGTTGTTAATTTTGCTTTTTCATTCAAAACAGTTTCTCTGTAGAAACCCAGTAACATCCCTAGCTTTAAATATTTGGGACTCAGTGCATCTCACTTATCATATAGCCCTTTCCTTTCCTTTCCTTTCCTTTCCTTTCCTTTCCTTTCCTTTCCTTTCCTTTCCTTTCCTTTCCTTTCCTTTCCTTTCCTTTCCTTTCCTTTCCTTTCCTTTCCTTTCCTTTCCTTTCCTTTCCTTTCCTTTCCTTTCCTTTCCTTTCCTTTCCTTTCCTTTCCTTTCCTTTCCTTTCCTTTCCTTTCCTTTCCTTTCCTTTCCTTTCCTTTCCTTTCCTTTCCTTTCCTTTCCTTTCCTTTCCTTTCCTTTCCTTTCCTTTCCTTTCCTTTCCTTTCCTTTCCTCTCCTCTCCTCTCCTCTCCTTTGAAATTATGCAATGATTACCAGAAAAACTGCCATTAATTTTGTGAAGATTATTACTTACCACATAAGTAGTACTAGCACAATAGTACTAATATTGAAAACTGCTCTGAGTGAACTTCTGGATATAGGATTGAAACTCTTTCACATGTGCCCCTACTTTCATTTTTCAAAAAAGATTTCTTTCAAAGCACTGCCAGCTTCACTGAAAAGCACTTCATGTTTACCATTATTTGTTCTTGTCAGGTAATTTTCAAGTTCTCCTGAGGCAGAGCTTACCCAAGAAATGGGACTTGAGATTCCATTGTGCATATCATTACCATTCCACAGCAACAAAATTCCATCTTTTCATTCTTCTTTAACACCAAAGATCTGTATTTCTGACAAGCTGCATTCCCATGGCTAATGTTGTGATTGACTACACCAAGAAAAGCAGCCTAATTTTATTCATGTTTGGCAGGATGCTTCTGGATAGTTTACATGACTTAAAACAGACACTTCTGTTTTCTTCATGGAACCCTTGAAGTAAAAATGGAAAATCATAAAGTTTTCTTTATCCATTCTGTGATAAAGTGGTAACCATATGAAAGAAAATACTCACCCACATTAAAAATAAGATCAACGCAATAATATCCTATATTCATTTTCTTGTAACATATTGCTGTAATTATGTCAGACCTACATTTCTTGCTGAAGCCAATTTATAGCCCCACACACAGAGACACAAAATCCTTTGAATTTTCCTTTTAAAGGAGCAAGATATTCAAAATTTTGAGCCCAGGTTGACTTTAGTGCTATGAGCATCCCCTAAAAAATTTGGATAGTTGGTAAAGAAAGCTACCTATTCGTTTGTGACTGGTGGAGCTCTTTTGCAATCTGTTCTATACTATCCTTGTTTTCTTTTCTACTCTGGCTTATTTCTACTACACTGCTTGATTTCATCACCATGGAGCATCAAATAAAACCTGGATGATATTTTTACCAGTTATTTTCTCTTTCTTTTATACTTGTTCTCTGTCTCTTTTCTCTGTAAGAAAAACAACCAGAACAACAACAACTAATAAGATAATTCCAAATCTGTTGAGTTGCTGATTTCATGTTTTTTGGGGTCTGCAGAGATTTCCACATATATTTATATGAGTGTTTATAATGATGGGAGACATTTTTCTTGGTTTCAAAATTACACATTTCGGTCTAAAACTTCTTCTACTAATTCATAAGACAGAAGTCTGAGTTTAATGAAATCAATTTTATGTCACCTAAATCTTCTCAGTACAAGCCTGCTAAGTCCTCAGTTTCAGGGGACCGTGGTTCCACAATTTGTTGCCTAAATCATTCCCACAGAAGCTGTTGTTGTTTCCAGCAGAGGCCAATCCCTGCACCTCTAAAATAAAGACTTGAGGAGATAAAAGAAAAAGTATCACAGATGGTCATTTTGATTCTTGTCCCCATTTGATGAAATGGAGCACAGCTGCACTCATCCAGTGACAATTTCAGCTCAGTCATGTTGTGCTTCTGCAGCTTCCACAGGAGTGCACCTTCCCTGGTTGTGCCTGCTGGTTGTACTCAGACAGTATGTGCTGATAGAAACCTTGGCTGGGAAGGCTCATGTCAGACTGTGGCAAGCAAGGAGGCAACACAAGCTAAAACCACAAAAGGAGAACTCAGCTGGAGCCCTGGTTTTCAGTTCTGCATTCTTAATGCCACATGTTGTTTGTCCTTAACTCTGAAGTTGCCGTGTCGATTGCTTTTGTCTTCTGGCCTTTTGTTGGTAATTACTGGATTATACAGGGTGAGCTATAGAAGCATCTGAAATCTAGTTAAAGATACACTTAGTGAAGGGGAAAAAGCTGGTGGGATTGCAGATTCTGTACTTGCTGAAGAATATCATTAGAATTCATTTTGATAACAACAAGGGCTGTGCTTGTCCAGTGCAAGTACCTATATATTTATTTCTTGCTATGAAAATATCAGATCAGAATTTCCTTTATCTTAGTGTTTTTCCACAGTTTCCAAATTGATTTAGACTGTGAAATTCAGATTTTAGAAGGAATTTAAGGCTTTATGCATTTCAGTAGCTGCTTTTGGCAGCCATGTCTATACACTGTTCAGACTATACCATAACCTCTGTGCAGAAAAGTGTCATGTAACATACTTCAAAACTAAAATATCTGTGACAGATACCCTAACACAGTCAGAATTATTGGTATCAACATTTAATTAAGGATCAAATTTATGAGGCTCTTTCAACTGGACAACTAATTTAACAAGTTGCTGTTACAAGTAGAAGTAATTTACACTTCCTTAATTTGACAGAATTAGGCATATTTTTTCAGAAAATACTTATTACCTGCTCAATTTCTTTTTTATTTCAAAGACTTCCAGCTGTTGTAATTTTAATTTGCATATCCATGGTATGCAAAGTTCACAATTATTTTTTATGCTGGTGCATCAGTGTAGCAGATGTTTTCTCATTTCATAAAGCTTACATGTGTGACTAGATTTAGTTCAGCAGTTCTATAAAGCCAATTCCATTGAGTTGATTACTTATCTAAATGAAGCATGGCTTTAAAATAATCATAATCATGTGCTCCATGGTAACTTAGTGACAAAAAATGGGCAATATTTTCACCTAATGGGGTTCAGAGAGTTTCTATTACTTTTCTGACTAGATTTTGCTTTTATCTTTTACCCATGAAGGACAGCTTTGTAGAGTCTACTGACCAATCAAGGAAATAATGCCTGTTTAGGGTCAATTTTAAAAGACACCTGGAAAAAGAAATGTAAGCCCTCAGGTAACTTAAAGCAACGCAATATGCTTACATGACTGTGGCATTTGTAAAAGTTGAAACTACGTGGGGAATGCTGTATCTTCTGTCTAACAAAAACAAAGCAAAAAAAAAAAAAAACAACAAAAAAAAAGGAGTATATTTTTCCTGTCTGTGTCTTATTAAAATTAAATGCAGCAGCAAATGTTAGCCATGGACTTAGACTCACCTCAAATTCCTTAAGCAGCTTTAGGACAGGTGAAACTTGATGGTTTTCTTATGCAGAAATATTCACATATTTATTTCTTGCCACATGCAGGAGAATTAAATTGAACTACAAATATAAGTGTTCAGACTGTCATGTCCTCAATGTTTTCCCATTATATTGGCTCTGGTTCTCAAACTTCCAGAAACCTTGTCTCTCTTTAGAATATGTGGTAAGATTGTATGTTAAAATTGAGTCTCTGCCCATTAGCACTCCAGAAACATGAGCCTTCTATAAAAGAGATTATCCCATACTTGTTCTTACACAGAAAACAGAAGTTGACTTTCTGTCGGTTGTGTTTGGGATAATGGTTAGTGACATTATTTAGGACATGAGAGATGGAGAACTAATGTCATTCTCAGCCTGAGGGTTTTTTAATCTACCTCTCTCTCCACTTTGTGGCAATTCTGTAATCATCCACTGACAAAGCAGCGTGGGTGAGATGTGGTGATACTGAATTACCACAGAACCACCAGACAGAAAAAAAAGGTTACTCTACTCTCACTGTGTAAAATTCAACCAATTTATTTTACAGCACTGAATTGGCAGAATTAATAAGCAAAGAGAGACATAAATAGGTCATTTTGTGACTATTGTGACTGTGTAATAAAACCAGCTTACAATAATTACCTGTTCGTATAATTCCTAGAAGATATTGATAGTATTTAGACATCCAAAGCAGCTAGCACCTTTGTATGTTAGGCCTTCATTAACATAACATGACATGTTTAAACATGGTAATTAAGTATTTTGTTGCATGAAGAGCTGTGTAGCATCTGTTTCCCATGAGACATGATAGTTAGATGAAAAAAGTATTTTATAAAAACTTAAAAATTTGTTGTCACTTTATGCTTGTGAAATTAGATCAGAATCATCATCCTCAGCTGTAAATGGAAAAGTTTAATAAATTTTTTTTTCAAGTTGTTTATGCAGCTACAACAGTGGTTTGAAATTGGGCTCTTAGTGCAGAATCAGTGCGTCTTCGTCAGCAGCACAGAATGGTCCTGCAGTTATTTTTATCTGTGGAGAGATCTTGTATTCAAAATCTCACCCATTAGTTTTTATTGTGCTTAACATTCTAGAATATACTTCTGCCTAAGCACCTTTTTCAGTAATACTCTCTAGTTCTGCTTGTGCATATGTGCAGGAGTATGAAAGGATGGCAATAGTCCAAACTTTAATATCTAAAGTGTATTATAATTCCTGCCACAAATTGGAGTATACATACTCAGTTAACTAAATTCTGTACTGTAGCCACCTGTGAAATATAATGCAGTGCTGCAAAGTTGTCTTAATTCTTCTTGTACTCTCATGGAGTCCAACAAATGGAGCACCCAAAGGATTTTTTATCTTTTGAAGCAGTTATACCATCCTTCATTTTAGGGGATTACCAGCATTCATCTACTTTGGTCTGGGCAAGAAATCAATGTGACTGTCTATGGAGTACTCTGACTTTCATAATAAAGTGAAATTATGAGTGAAAAACTGTAATAGATACATGCATGTAGAGAATACTGGTCCCTTTCAACTCAGGTTCACAAACAAATTGGATATCAGTCACAGACATTATGGTTTTATTGAGTTTTGGACAGCTTCTGTGCACATAATTATAAGAAATATCATCTTCATCTGTGCAAGACTCTGATGCAATTTGCCTCACGTCTTCAAAACTTACAAACAGAGAAGTACAAAAATTAAAAAATCAAAATCTCATTAGCCAAAAAAAGCTGTCAAAAAAGTCATTGACAGCTATTTTTTATCAATCTTATCTGAATCATTGCAACACCTTGAGGCATCAGTTACAGATCCCTGCTCCATTCTCCTCAGTATTGCATACACATTAACTTTAGATTGTACAAAGTTTCTTCCTGTTTTTCCATCAGATATTAATAATTTGAAGGGGATTTTTTTCTCTCTTTGTTANTTCTGTTACCTGATCACAGGTAGGTCAGTTTAATTTGTATTTGATTGCTTCTCTGTAGTTAAAAGGATTCCTGATAGAAACTGGCATTTTAAAAAAATCTGGTCTCTGTAGTAGGCTACATTCTGGTCAGGTCATTGTTGGGAATGGGGAATGGAAGAATATCTAAAATCTCCAGGGCATTTAAATAAGGAAAAAAATGTAATGGGTTCTGTAAAAAGTTCAATATTGTAATACACTTGCAAAAAGGCCTAAAATTGAGAGAATTTTCCTAAGTCTGAAAATTCAGTTAAATCTGTTGTAAGGTTGAGTAAGAAGATATTTCTTGATGTTTATTCTCCTATAGTGGGAGAAAGGAAGAGTAATATTGACTGGTCTCACAGGTGAGCATTCAAGATGAATAAACATGTTTATTAGGCTTTCGTTATGTAAATTGATTTAGTAGAATGAAAATAAGCAAAAGCCAGGCACAATAAATGATTCTAGTAGCTTACATGAATTTAAAGTTACTATTTGTTACATAAACTATCAGAGTTATTGAATTCTCAGATTTTTAAAAAGAAAATTAGGATATTTCAAGCTGGAGTATGACTCAGAACCCTGTCCTTAAGATCCTTTGTGCTGTCTGAAAGATCCACAAAGCAACAGGGGGGACAGACTTTATATGAGAGGCAGCAAAAATGCTGTCAAAAGCTAACATAAACAAATATAAAATATAGAGAAAAATAAATGTGTTTTGCCATTCTGTATGACTCAGTGATGCTTTATGTTTAGTAGTGTCAACCATATGTGTTTAAGGCAAAAATATGATTATATTTCAGCTGATGCTTTTTCTTTGGTTTTACAATATACCTGATTCCTGCACAACTCTGTATTATTCACTGAGACAAAGGATGACAGCAAATGAATTCAATACATCAATAAATTACAATTCAATAAACTTTTTCAATATATTTACTGCTAAAGACAGTAAGAACAAGATAATCAACCTCCTTTCTACTTTCCCTGTTCACCTCTTTGGCCATTTTAAACACTTCTTTTTTTTTTTTCCCCTAATGGGGTTAAAGGAGAGCTAGCAGGCAATGTAGTACCATTTTTACTGTATTTCTCTGAGTCACTAAGTATCCTGAGAGACAATGGTATCTGAATTTGTCAGCTTGGTCCCCTCCTTGCATCTGACATAGTTTCAGTGTCAGAAACAGGAACAAAGACTTGTTTAAAACAAAAAGAAGAAAGCAGCAAGACTCAAAATTATATATGCATATTAAGAATGTGCACAGCTTGGGAAAATAGTCTCTTCTCCCCTACATCCTCCAGTTCATCCATTTCTTATAAAATCACAGCTATTCAAGTTCACAGTGATCTCTTTATTAGTTGGACATTCAGAGATTTATGGAAAGATGACAAATTTGACAAATAGCATTTATAGCAAGATGAGACCAGCTACTTTTACAGATTTTGATTTACTAAAAAATAGTGCTGACAGATGTTTCTTAGTATATAATCATCTAAATAACTAATACTTTATTAGGGCAGAAGTATTAAAAGAGGAGTTATTATTTAATCCCTTAGTGAATATTTTTGCTACTACAATGGTTTCTGTATTGCACCTCAGAGATGGCTGTACTGAAGTGATAGATATGTGATAGACATGAAGTGTCTAAGCCCTTCCAAAAGAGGATATAAACGTTACTGCAACAAATAAAGAAAATTCTCCAGAATGAATGCCATTTAGAAAAGTGGGTTTCAAAAATATTTCTTCAGAAATCATAATACAAACAACTAAAAAAACAAACATACAAAAGGAGACAA
>VZTT01020101.1:21901-35639 GCA_013400855.1 Buphagus erythrorhynchus | reverse complement strand
TGTATGGAAGCTACATATGGCTCTTGTGCATCTGTGAGTCTTTCTTGTCTGATGCTTATGTTTTATTATTTCAAGAGTAGCTCAACCTAGTCAGTGTCAAGCAAGCCTGCTAAGCCAGAAGATACAAAGTTCATCAAGTCAAAATGACACCTTGGATTCTCATGTACTGCACTACCCACAGTGTAGTATGCCAGGGTGTGGAGGACAAGTTCATTTATGTAGATAGTACTTGTTGGTGATGAAATATTCCTCCTAAAATAACAAAAGAAACAAGTGAACATACTACAACAATAGAAAGAAATCTGCAGATGATTTGTATGCAAAACAAGAAAGAATAGTTCCATTTGCTTGACAGACTACTGTCTGCTTGCTCTGAACTAGCTCACTCCTTTCATTCCTCCTTTTTTCTCTTCAAGCTATTGTACAAGTCAGCTGAGTGTTTTACCATGCTGAATTCTGATATTTATGCAAGTGGACTGGGTACTTACTATACATCTTTGTGCACTAGAAGCTGAACTTCAACACCCCTTTTGACTATTGAAAAGATGTATCTTGTGTGTATATGTATATATACATATATATCGTGTGTATATATGGAGAAGGAATAATTATGGGGCTTCCTTGCTATTTATACTTGTTTTCTCTTCCTTTTTTCAGTTTTATGCATCCACTGATTGTTGTCACAATCATATTTCTTCTATGTGATAAAAAATATAATAGCATGAAGAAATGCATTTCATAGCTCCTTCAGCACCTCATCTTACAGCCTTACATGTTTTACATCTTTCAAATACTTAAAACAAATGCAAATTTCTCATATACTGTCCTCCCCACTGAGATTCGGTTGATCTCATATATACACCCATTTCCACTGGACTTCACAAGCATCATGACAGATAGCAGGACAATTTGGAATATGATGATCTTTCTGGCTTATTCTGTTACTTTCTTTTCCTTGATGATCATTTTAAGAGAGACACACATCTTCCTTCTTGCTCACTCATTATTTCTTTGTATGGAGAAGTTGCCTTGTGTGCTCAATCACTTCCTTTCTATGAGAAATTCATTAGACATAGATACAGTCACTCATGGTATTTTTTAAATTCTGTTGAACATGTATTTCTGACAAATGCTACGTGTTCACTCCAAGGCATGATGCAGTGTTAGTCATCTTTATGTATTCATACTAAAAATAGTCAACCCCACAGCCAACTACCTCTGTGTTAGTGGAAGCCAGCTCTGTGACTGTGGAAGGGTGACTAACTCCTAGAGCAAACATTCTCCAGAATGCCTCCGCTTACTCAGTTTAGTTAGGACATTTCCTCCACTCTCTACATGATTAATGTTCTAACCATTGTCTTCAACATTAGCTTTGTATTGACAATGGTAATGAGAAACATTTAGCATGAAACTTTGTTCCAAATTTAAAAGATGCTCTTTAGCAAGTTAAAGGGGATATCTTTACTGTTTGTACTGCCTCATGTTCCATTTTTGCTAAAGCACATGAGATCAAAGTATGCCCTAAGGCATCTTACATCACTGCTACAGTTTATAAACTGTGTGTTGGCCATTAACTAACAATAATTGATTGCTGTCAGATTTCACCAGGCATCACAGAAGGGGTCAAACTGATAAAAAATTTTACAAGATTTTACTTTACAAGTATCTCACAAGGGAATGTGAGAATCTTCCTGGTAGCAGAGAGGAAAACTGTTACAGAGTTTTCTGTTCTGGACTAAGCCAGACCTCTGCAATGCCAAATAATGGTTACAGTTAGCAACAAAGTGTACATTGTCATGCCTCTTATACATATATGCATGTTTGGATACAGCCAGAGATTCATTTGTTTGTGTGTAAAATATTTCAATACAGCTAGTATTTTTGCAAACTACATTCCAAGTCCTAGTTCTGAACTTAGCACATAGGTAACTCTTTAACTGAAACATATTTTCAGAAACCTGGCAAACATATGTCAAGCCAAGGCTTTAACACCAGTTAGAAAGAGAACACCAGTATGAACTTTCATCTGGAACTTGAAGCATTGCTGTGTCCACTTCTGGGCCTCTTGTTTTAAGAAAGACATTGAGGTGCTGGAGCATGTCCAGAGAAGGGTAATGAAGCTCGTGAAGGATCTAGAGAGTAAGTCCTAGGAGAAGCAATGGGGAGAGCTGAGACTGTTTAGCCTGGAGAAGAGGAGGCTCAGGGGAGGCCTTATTGCTCTCTACAACTCCCTGAAAGGAGGTTGTAGTGAAATGGGAGTTCGCCTCTTCTGCCAGGCGACAAGTGACAGGACAGGAAAATATAGTCTCAAAGTATGCCAGGGGAGGCTCAGGATGGACATCAGGCAGGAAGAAATCCTTCATGAAGGTGAAGCCACCATCCCTGGAAGTGTTCAAGAGACAACCAGACGTGGCACTTAGTGCTGAGGTCTAGTTGACAAATTGCTGACAGGTCAAAGGTTGGACTCAATGATCTTGGTCTTTTCCAACCTAAATGATTCTGTGATTCTGTAATCCATAAAAATAATAAGTTCAGAGGAAATATATCAGAAGTTGTCCTACAAAGTTGTTTTGTTGAAGCGTGGTTAAAAAGATGAAAGGACTGAGATTTCAATCCTTGTGTTTAAAGCTAAGTATTTGTCTGTATAAAGCTATTATATTACTATTTGATGAAAAGTTGGACATGAGCCAACTGTGTGTGCTCACAGCCCAGAAGGCCAGCCACATCCCAGGCTGCCCCAAAAGTAGCATGGACAGCTGGCCAGGGTGTGGGAGGGAATTCTGCACCTCTACTCTGCCCTTGTAAGAGTGCAGAATGTCCTACCTAAAGTGCTGCATCCAGCTCTGGTGTCCTCAGCATAAGAATGATGTGGACCTGTTGGACAGAATCCCGGTGAGGGCCACCAAGATGACCAAGGGCCTGGAGCACCTCTCCAGGCTGAGGGAGCTGGGGCTGCTCAGCCTGGAGAAGAGAAGCCTTCAAGGAAACTTTACAGCACCTTCCAGTACCTAAAGAGGGATTATAAAATCCCTCTTTAGGGATTAGTGGAGANATCCAGCTCTGGTGTCCTCAGCATAAGAATGATGTGGACCTGTTGGACAGAATCCCGGTGAGGGCCACCAAGATGACCAAGGGCCTGGAGCACCTTTTACAGCTGAGGGAGCTGGGGCTGCTCAGCCTGGAGAAGAGAAGCCTTCAAGGAAACTTTACAGCACCTTCCAGTACCTAAAGAGGGATTATAAAATCCCTCTTTAGGGATTAGTGGAGAGACTTTTTATACAGGCAAATAGTGACAGGACAAGGATTTTAAACTGAAAGAGGGCAAATTTAGAGTGGAGGTTAGGAAGAAGTTCTTTACTCAGAGGATGGTGAAGCACTAGAGTAGGTTGCCTGGAGAGACTGTGGGTGTCCCATCCCTGGAAGTGTTTTGTGGCAGGCTGGATGGGGCTTTAAGCAACCAGATATAGTGTATGGCCTTGCTGTCCATGGCAGGGGCCTTGGAATGAGGTGATTTTTAAGGGCCTTTCCAACCCAAACCATTATTTTGTTTGATGATTCTATGATTCTCTTTGAAATGAAGGCTTGTCTGCTCCCTGAATCTTGGACATTTTCCTTCCAGAATTTAAGCAGAGGTGACAAGAAACTGTGATTAGTTAATTTTATTTCAATGCTAGTCATTCTAAAAACAGCTATCTCCACAAGGACCTCAGAAATTAACAATTAATGCTCTTACTGAGTGTTCAAAGTAATTATTTTTTATTGTTTCTAAATGTACTTTTTGTCAAGGACACACCACTCTTGACTAGTTTCCTGTCTGCTCTTGACACAACAGAGATCTAGAACAATATTAGCATGACAAACAGAAATAACATCAAGGGGCATTATATACAAAACAAATTACTTGCTTTTACCTCACTGACTGCCCAGACTGTCTTAATAAATAATACCCTGGCTTCCATTCAACTCCCTGCTCGCAGTCCTAAAAATTATGGCAGAGACTCTGTTTCAAAGTGTGCACTGAAAAAGAGAGATACATGCCCAAGTTAAAAAAAAAAATGTGCGATCAGTCTTTAGCTATCTAAAAAGAAATAATTTCATTTCTAATCTGGCCTTGGAAAAGAGGTGCAAAAATATCTCTCATCTGGTGTGTGCAACAGTTTTAAAGCAGTATACTCTAGAGGATCAAATTATTCAGGCAGCTGAATGAGAGGCAAAACAAGAGCCAAGGATTTTGAATAAATACTACAGCTGTGGGAAATGAGTTGCAGAAATAAAAGGAGGAGGGACCAGCTAGTTTTGAGAGTAATAACCATATGAAATCTAAAAGAAACAGAGCAAAACCGAGTCTGATTTAACCCTAAATAACTTCATTGAGTTCATTAGAGTTCCATAGGATACTGAATACATCATCTCAGAAATTGGTTGGTATATGGTGGCTGTGAATAAGAGAGGGAATTCTGCAGAAATGCCAGTCCTTTTGTCTTAAGGTTTTTATATTATATTATTTCAGCAAACTTGGAAAGTGACAGACTCAGAATGGTAGCTAGAGCCAACAGTACTGCAAGCAGGTGTTACACAACTCCCCAGCTCCCCCAGCTCGAGTGCTCTGCCTTCATCCACAATTCCTCTGCTGCTCTCAGTTTGGATCACTCTGTGCTGTTTAATTTTGTGATGAGCTGGGTAGTGCTTTTGTTACACATACAGATGTGCAGCACTGACTAGAAACAGATCTCAAGATTGTTTCCACTCTAGGTATCTTGGCCTTTTGTCAGAGCTTTTCTGTTTTTCCATGCTTTTCAGTCCTCCGTGTTTGTAAGGCTAAAAATAAAATGGGCTGAGCCACCCAAAAGTGATTCTCCACTAGGGACTGTTTCTGCTTCTGCAATTCTGTTCTGTGCACCCTTCCTTCCTGTTGACTTTGCTGCTTTGGATCTCCCAAGCTAAGTCTCTTATTGCCAGAGAAAAGATTTTCTTGCTCTCCGTCAGTCTTTCCTCCCCACCATCCCCATAAATGCTTGGGCATGACTAGCAGATGAGTATTGCTTCACATGGAATCTTGCCTCCTGTCTGTCCGAAAAAGAACGCATTTCTGTCTTCAGCCAAAAGGCAGAGAAACAAATAGTGCATCCTTCTTCACAAAGAAACTGTGTTTTATTTAAGATACATTGTGTCTGAAAATATACACCCAGCGGCAACTGTGACTTCCTGAATCAGAACTAAGTTCCTCTCTGCCTGAGCAATCCACCTGAAGCGGTCCGTTTAAGTTTCACCTGTTTTAATTATTTCCTATGAGCTTCTACAATTTTTCCTAGCTTTACTGGAGATGGAAGACAGAAACCTGAGATTAATTCAAAGAAGGAGGCCTACCACTCAGAAATATCAAGAACTACATAGGCTAATTTTGAGCATTCTTTTACCTACTGTGAAGTCAAAAAGATGGAATCTCTGCCAATCCCAACCCCCTTTCAAAGGACTCTTTGGCCACAATATCAAAGTTCTTAGATGCATTGTATTTGCTTTTTGCATACAGCTCAAACCAGGTCCACCTCTCTATCTAACTACTAACATCAGGCAGCACTGATGGTCAGCTTAAACTGTTATTTTTTAGAGTACAACTGTTCTGGGCAGGAGACTGACTCAGTTTCATGTGCTGGGTGCACTGCAACAAGAACACAAGTCATGTAAAAATGTGTTGATTTTGCATTCGGTTTCTTCAGAACAGAATAAATTCCACATGATGCTTCAGTCCCGGCCCTAAATACTGAGAGTTCAATGCATTTGGTGCTCAGGGGAGGGGTCAGCATTGTGGTGGGGTGCCCACCAAAGCCACTCTGTCATTCACCTCCTCAGCTCGATAGGGAAGAGAAAATACAATGAGAGTCTCATGGGTTGAGATAAGGACAGAGAGAGGTCACTCACCAATTTCTGTCATAGGCAAAGCAGGTTTCAGCTGGGGAAATTAGTTTGATTTATTAACAAGCAAATCAGAGTAGGGTAGTGAGATATAAAACCAAGTCTTAAATCATGTTCTCTCCACTCCTGCCTTCTTCCAGGGCTTAACTTCCCTTCCAAATTCTGTACCTCCTCCTCACAAGCAGAACAGAGGGATGGGAAATGGAGACTGCAGTCAATTCATCACACATTGCCTCTGCCGCTTCTTCCTCCACAGGGGGACTCCTCATATGCTTCCCCTGCTTCAGCATGGGGTCCTTCCTCCAGAAGACAGCTCTCCATAATCTTCTCCAATGTGAGTCCTTCCTCCAGGCTGCATTTCTTCACAAACCATGCTGCAGAACTTCTCCAGTATGGAATTCCCACAGGGTAACAGTCCCCTTCAGGCATCCACCTGCACCATTATGGTGTTCTCTGCACGCTGCAGGTGGATATGTGCTCCACTGTGGCCTCCACGGGCTGCAGGGGCAAAGCTGCCTCGCCATGATCTTCTCCATGGGCTGCAGGGGAACCTCTGCTCTGGCACCTCCTCCCCTTCCTTCTTCACTGATCTTGGTGCCTGCAAAGTTGTTCCTCTCATATTCTCACTCCTTTCTCCTGGGAGCTGCTGGTGTTGTGCAGCAGAGTTCCTAACTCTGTAATGCCCGAGGTGCCAATACCATTGCTGATGGGCTCAGCCTTGGCCAGCAGTGGGTCCATCCTGGAGCTACCTGGCATTGGCTCTGTTGGACATGGGGGAAACTTCTGGCTGCTTCTCATACAAACCATACCAGTAGACCTCTGCTACCAAAATCTTGCCTCATAAAACAAATGCAAGTACAAATTAAATTAGAGGAAAAGATAAAGCAATAAATGTTTTCTACTTATCACCCACATTTATAGAAGAACAAAATTCTGGGGAAACATGATCTGGAAGGAACTTTTTCCTCACCTGAGCTGTTTATTTTCTGCAATAAACTGCTGTATTTACTCACCTGAGCTGTATTTACTGTAGTAGCAGTAGTATTAGGATCTTAGGCAGTAGGCAAAAGAAGCAGTTGTAAAGTAAGCTATTTAGGTGGGAAGATCTTTTCAAGAAGAACCAGCAATCCAAGATGTTTGTCATAAAGGGCGGGGAAAAAACACGAGGGAAGCAAACCAGTATTTGGTGCAGTATCCTTCCAAAGCATATAATTGCAGTTACCTATACTCATGAAATTAAGATTAAATCCATTGGAACAATGAATATATAGTGCATTTAGGTTAATAAATGCTTAAATGCAGAAACAGAGGTTTGAAAACTTCACAGTTTTTTACTATGGTTAATTGAAAAAAAATTGTGGATATACTTGGAAAGCCAACAGATGGCTCCCAGCCACTGGATTCTTCCACACATCCTGTGATCCTGACCATCTTTAACTACAGGTGTCTTTATAAAGCTTTCTATCATGACTTTGAGAGAAGGTCAAATTATCAGTTGTATCTTTTCTTCTTTCCAGGGGCTTCTCTCCCAAATCTGGAGGTGGTCAGTATTTTGGTAGATATCAGTTTCTGCCTGGCAGGAAGGAAGGAGGAGCCCGTATCACATGTATGAAAGGTAATTATAAGAGCTTTATTTTTTTAGGGCAATAAATGTAGGGCTTCTTTTGTTATTCTTTCTTATGTTGCCATTTCAAATATTTTCTATGGAATTATTCTTAGAGTACATACACATACATACACTGAGGAAGTTCACAGTCCACACATGAGAATTTGTTCATGGATCTCAAAAAAAAGAGGGAAAATACTACTTTCACATCTGGCAGTCATTTGTTCATCATAGAACTGTGTATCTGAAAGCATTGCATAATAGGTATGCAGGGCCAAAATCATCCTGGGTGTAACAGTACTGACGTCAATTCCCTTACACCACGAAAGAATTTTTTGTGTAGAATGCAAACTGTTTTCATGAAAGACAGAGAAACACTTCAGTATGGATGCTTCTTGACTTTATTTTCTTTAAACAGCTGTCAGCTGGTAGACATTGGCTTGCTGACCAATTGCAATAAATGAGATGGACCATGAAAAGGCAAAAAGGAGAATGGGCATGGAGACTAAAACAATTGGTATTGAGGATTTGAAATGCTATGTGCTGTATGTAAGGGATGCTATTTCAGACTATATCTAGAGTGGTCACTTGAATTGTGTACCTACTATAAGCTAAAAAACACAGAGTATGCTCCTGAAATGCCTAGGATTTTTTCATAACTAACATGCTTTGATCTCCTAGAAACAGGAATAATTTCCTACTAACAAAAGGTAAAATTTTTAGGCATATCTACACGACTTAAAAAGCAGAAGAACTCTTGAAAAAATGCAGAAGCAATTTGCAATTTGCAATTCTTGTGCTGTCACTTAAATTTTAAATCTCCAAATACATTTCCTTTCCTGTTTTTAAGGTGGTCCTTGGAGCACTCCCTAACTCACAGTGTTAAAAAGAGGCAGACTCCTTCAGCTGACACTTGAATTTACCTCCTGGTATCATCTATTGTGGATTACAAACTATTCTACTAGCAGAGAAGCAGGAGGGGGAATTTCTTGCAGAAATGTCATGAAAAATGGGAAAATTAATATCTGGAAGCATTGACTGATGGCTGTGAAATTAATATTTCTCTAAGTTTTGTGATGTTGAATTTTGGTTTTGAAATCCAGAGGATTTTTTGGGTGATCCTTTGTGTCCTAAGAAAGGCATATGTTGTACATCTTCCTAAAGCAACAATGCAGATTATCAAAAATATTACTGTTGAACCATAAGACTTTATAAAGGTTTAGGCTCTGCATATTAAGACATTATAAAGATTTAGAGTCCACATATATTATAAAATTGTATAAACACTTACTAATCACACGTCTGTAAATCTTAGCCATGAAATTTCAGGGTACCTTTGTGGTGTCAGTGCAATAAATGTAATCTTTGCTATAAACAGAATTTTACCCTTATCTCAAAATCAATTTAAAATTGTTTCACAGATCACCTATGCTTTTTCAAGTAATATCTGTAATTTACAAACTGTATCTGTCTGTAATTTGCTAACTGTATTGTCCTGTGCAGAGGAAGCAGCATGACACAGCTTCCTCACTTATTCCTCTGTGTCTTTGAGTTCCTGAGCCTGCTCAAAAGGAATTCCTGAACTTCTCTGGGCTGCATTTGCTGCTAATACTTACAGTAGGCACAAAACTAAGAGGAGATTATGCCAGTCACAGCTTAACCTAAAATGCTAAATCAGGTCCTTTCAGCTAGGAATACTACCACTACAAAAAAGTTGTCTTTTTTTTGGTTTTTTTTTTTTTTGTTTTGTTTTGTTTTGTTTTGTTTTGTTTTGTTTTGTTTTGTTTTGTTTTTGTTTTTGTTTTTTTAAGTTGTACAGATCTTTCTTAGAGAATTATAATATTAAATGTATCTGCTGAATAACTTCTGTGGGTTTTTTTTAAACTTTTTGCTCCTTTACAGTGTTCTCTCTTTGATTCTATCTAGTGGGAACAGGATCATGATACAGGACCTGGACATATACACATTTAAACATACAAATACAAACATTTAAAAAATGTATTATGGGTATATGCCTTATAAATTTTATATTGGAGTTGGGTGTGAATTTATATTTTTTATATTTTCAGCTAGTTTGTTTAACTGAAACTTAACTGAACTAAATTGAACTACATCAATATAAACTAGCTGCTAGAAAGCAAAAGGAAAAATCTGTGTGTGCATATGCACAGCTTTGAATTAAAACTATTATTATTTCTTTAATTGAGCAATTTCAGACTGAAAAAAATCAACATTTGCAACTTCAAACACAAAACATCAAATAACATCCAGTCTAGTCACAGTTAGCCACACAATGACTAAATATAGCATCAGCTAGTCTTCAGGATGTGTCCACAATAACAGATTACTCAAAATGTTCTGCTGCTATTCCTTACCTAATATTATGTCTACAACAAAATGTGGAAGTTTAAAATATCTCCGTAATTATGGTAAACAGACAACAATCACTAAAATTGCAGAGTACTGTCCACTGTTCCTAATCTACAGGCTGTATATAGAAAACTAAATTAAACAATTCTGCCTACCAGTAGTAGTCAAATGCATACTGAGTTCCAGGTGTTGGTGAAACACAGGGGAATCATATTTTGAGTGAGATATAAATTCCAATCCTGATTTTTGTTAAGATTTTTAGATGATTTCTAATTCTGAACAGTTAGCTTACGTTTCCTTACTAACTGTGTTGAGAATTTTCACAGACGTTTTAAAATGTAGAATTCATCAGAAAAATGGCACTATTTCCTCTTGCCTCCTTCCCTTGAAATGGGGAAATTACTCAATGTCCAAAAACCTTTATTCAGGTTAGCTCAACAACGCAAGCCAAATTCTCCCACCCCTCCCTGCCTGCGACCCCGCCGCTGCCCTTGTGCTTACGTACAGCAGCCTTTGAGGGGGAGCAGGAAGAGGCGAATCAAAGAAGCAGCTGTTCTCTGAATCACAATCCTCTCTGGATTCCTCTATTAAAAAAAAAAAAAAAAAACAAAAAAAAAAACACAACAACAAAAAAAAACTAATAAAAAGATAAGACCAAGAAGAAGCATAGCATTCCTGGAAGCCACCTCTGCAGCTGCTACCGAGAAGCTCAGCAGCACAGTGATAAAGATGGATGCAAGTGCACACGAAGTCTTTTCTTTACAGACTGAGGGTCTCTTTCACTTTGGCTGGATAGCTACAAATTCAGACTCATTTGTACAAATGGTCTGTAAGAAGCTGCCTTAGTTTGGCTCCAGAAGCTTCCCTTCTATCACACCCTGAGTAAAGACTTCCCAAGCCCGTTTTTAATATTTTCAAAGTTTGTATTTAAGACTCAGCTCTTCGCTATTCAAATATATATCCACTTTTAGTCTACTTGCTTCCTGGCTTAAATAAACATGTAGAGATCAAAATCTAATATCAACGCCCTGTAAGCAGATTTCTATCAAGACACCTATGAAACATTTATAGATTTGAATAACGGTTGTTTTGCAAATTCAAGAAAATCTTTCCTTTTTTCATTTTAGAAAGACCAACTTGAACTGTATTTTTCTGAATGCAGGTTATCTGTTTCTTAATTACTTCAGCTGCTTTTTCAACAAATAGAGCTGTAAGATGTCCTGAATTTCAAAATAAACTTTCTTTTGTCTTTCATATAACAGATGAATTAAACAGTTTCTGTAAAGATACTCCCAAGATAATTGTAAAATAGCCAAAAATCAGAGCCATTTGTGGCATCTGAAATGCTTAGAAACATGACTGAAACCATAACCTATAAATATGGTTTGAGTCTTCTGGCCAGAGACCTGACTTTCTGTTCAGGATTTGCTTGGAATTTTATCAACAATTAGAGGTTACTAGCAACAGGTAAGATCATAATATCATAGAATATCCTGAATTGGAAGAGACACACAAGGGTAATTGAGTCCAACTCCTGGCCCTGCATTGGACACCCCAAGAGTCACACTCTGTGCCTGAGAGCGTTGTACAGACACTTCTTGGTCTCTGTCAGGCTGATGCTGTGAGCACGTCCCTGGGGAGCCTGTTCCAGTGCTCAACCACGCTCCAGGTAAAGAACTTTTTCATTATATCCAACCTAAATCTCTCCTGACACAGCTTCATGTCACCTCTTGGGTCCTGTCACTGGTCACCTGTGAGAAGAAATCAGTGTCTGCCCCCTCACTTTTCCTCATGAGGAAGTTGTAGACAGCCATGAAGTCTCCCCAGAGCCTCTTTTTCTCCAGGCTGAACAAGCCAAGTTGTGCAGATGCTCCACATGTGTCTTCCTCTCTAGACCCTTCACCAGCTTCACAGCCTTCCTTTGGACACTCTCTAATAGCTCTATATCCTTCTTATATTGTAGTGGCCAAAGATGCACACAGCAAAATTAATTCCTATATTATTAGACTCATAAATGTGCTTTAGTCTTCCTCCATTAAATTGTACCCAAAATTGAGAAGTACATTCATTCACAACTGATCAATTTCCATGCCAATTCCTGAAAGCTTCTTATAATTCCTTCTCTCAGCTGCTATTTCCCTTGTGCTATTTAGAGAAACAAAAAAACAAACAACAAAGCAAACAAACAAACAAAAATGAAAAAGGAAACATTAATGACTCTCCTTCCTGGCTCATAGTTCCTTCCTTTCTTTCTGCCTTTACTGAGAAATTGTATCCTGTGTGATCCTCTTGAAAACTAGACACTCGGTCATTCCATAATTTATGTATCAAATCAGATGCAGACTTACTTAGATTAATAGATATTAATATTCCCTGGACTTCCACTTGTTATGCTCTTCCACAGTACAGCCACATGGTTCTGAAGTTTTACCTATACTCTTCCATTTTCCCATTCAAATCTAGATTTTTTTCATAGTCTAATATATTTTTGTTAAAGGAATCCAGGAACTCCTTTCAGTGGGTCAACATGAAAAGAATTTCTAGAAAGTATATACCCAAACTAGTTCAGGGGCAAGCTAGTGAGTATTATACATTTAGTATAATAAATCCCTGCCACCTAATTTAGCAGTCACCTTGGTCAAATTACATGACCCACCCTGGGAAGTGTTCAAGGCCAGCTTGGATGGTGCTTTGAGCAACCTGGTCTAGTGAAAGGTATTCCTGGTCATGGCAGGGGGGTTGGAACTGGGTGCTCTTCAAAGTCCCTTCCAACCCAAACCATTGTATGATTTTATGATTGTGCCTCCTTGCAAAACCTTTACATTCCTTCAATGAAATAATACATGCCTATGACCAATGGAAGTGGCTACATTGCAGAATCCTCACAGTTTTGAGGATATGGAACAGGTTTTTATGTGTTGAGGACGAAGTCTGTCATTCACATTTCAAATTTCCAGTGTCTGACATGACACCAGAAAAATGTGACCACAACTTCTTGAAACATGTTTGTGGACAACATGAAAAATGCATAGACCTCATTGGATAAGGGAACTGCCACATTCCACCATGACTCAGATAAAAATAAAAGCATGATATGCAGAGAGTGCTGAAACTGGACATTTGGTACCTTGTTGCTCTGTAGATATTAAAAGTCACCATGGACCTTCAGAAACCTTTTCTCCTGTTCATTGTGTTTTTAAGCATAGATGTTAAAAATTTCATAATGTAGAAGATGGTGAAAAAACAGGTCTCTCTGTTCTGACATCATTAAAATTATGTTTTAAATTCCCATTCTGGTAATTTCTGTAGATCTTTTCCCATATATTTTGCATGTGGTACTAATATGGGCAGAAAAAAGGAATTTTCCAACAAGTTTAGTTGGTGACCTTGGATGACACTTTACATTACATGAAGTGTGAAAACAGACCTAGTTAATTACTTAAAACATTTGTTCTCTTGATTAAACATTTCATGAATACATGACTTTAATTTTCATTGTAACTTGGGCTTTTGAATGGAAAAGTCACTATTGAAAAAGAGCTTAGATGCCTGACTGGGAGATTTTTTGATCATCCTTTGTTAGCTTTAGCATAAAAAAAAAAATTGAAGCACACATTCCTGTAATATTTCATCAAGTTCTGACTAACAGAGAATCAGAAATGTTCTAAAATGTGCAATTACAAACAGGCATAAACTCTGAGACATTTTTGTGGTTTCAGAGAAAACTGACTTAAGTACATATGTCTGGAAAGTCCCACCAAGAAGCCACTTCTGTATTTTCAGGAAATTAAGCAAAAAGGCCTACTGCAATTTTTCTATTGTCAATTGTTTATTTATTTTAAGCCACAT
>VZTT01020101.1:8201-21886 GCA_013400855.1 Buphagus erythrorhynchus | reverse complement strand
GCCACATAATAAGAAATTTGTGATCATAGGTGCAGTATTTAGACCACAAAGAAATTTTTTGAAGATAAAAGAGTTGTTTATAGAAACAACTGTTCTCAAAAATTTTGAGACCAATGGTCTAATGGTTTTATATTCTGTGAGACTGTGAATAGTGGGAGGGTTCAAAGCTTTTTTGTAGCTGTGGAACCAAGTCACGATCACAGTCATTCTCTTCAGTACTTTGTTTTTACTTCCTTTTTCTGGAATGACCCACAGAGACTACTGGACAGATGAAAAGTAATAGCATATGCCAGAAGATGCCTCTGAAAAGTCTTGATCAAAAGGGTGACTGGAAGAGTAGTATCCTGAATTATACTCTGAATTGCTACTCTTGAGCGTAAGAGCAGTGGATCTGAAGGACCCTGTAGCCCCACATCCTGTCTCCAGCACTGGACAAGGACCTGCAGAAAAGTATAAGAAGAGGAAGACTACTATCGTCAAGATCCTGATGACCAGCAGATTGGAATTGAGAAATTTCTTTATATAAGAGCCTTGGGTTTGTCTAACCCCTTATTCTATCACCAAAAATATCCATAACTATATGCATAAAATCCAGTAAAAGTGGATTAAACATACACTTTCCCAGTCCATTGATTCTTTCAGATTTGAAGACTTCCTAATCCTGATACCCTTTGTGCAATAATCCACCAAAAAGTCTCTCTCCCAGTTAGACAACTTTTCCCCGAAATGCTGTAAATTGCCAAAATCTACAATGTCCTTTAGAAACAAGTTTCACAACCCTCCTACCCCTTGTGCTTTGAATTTTACTGCCATAGCTTAATTTGATGGTCACTACTTGCAGTTGATAGAAACTGCAAGAAGTTGCTCCATGTTAATAAATATTAGAAGGATTAAAATTACAGTCAGGGGGATTCTGATGTAGCTCAGAATCACATTTCCCCCTTTTCAAAAAGCAAATGTCTTCATCATGCCTACTCTCTGCATTGACAAAAAGGAAAGTATTTTTCCTTTATTTAGGAAAGTGTACCAGATCAAAGGATTTTCAAATTCTCTCAGAGTTTCTGGATTTCAGTGGCACTTTCTGTCCAAAGCCCCTGGCAATCCAGAATCCAGGCAGAAGGCACTTGAAAGATTTCAAGCATGAGTAAAGAATCCTCTTCCAATCCTGAGAAAACAGATGAGGAAACCTGGAAACCAGACTTTTTGTAATAATATAGATATCAGACAATTAGAGACTTGCAGCTGCCAAACTGAGGGCTGATCATTCAGGATACTTCTACTGTCCCAGATGGCCTCTAAGCAATATTGCAAAGTTGTGAGACTCAGAGTGAGCCCTAAGCTGCACAATTAGTGATCACGTTGGAGTGATCACAAGTTGAAGCTTAAATAGAAAGTATCTGTTTCATATCCTTGCAGTGCAATCTTTGCATCTTAGTGCTGAAAAAAAAGATAAGTTCTAAAAGACTAACAGAAAATGGAAGGAAACAAGAATATTTTTTATACTGGCATAGTAAGTACTCTAGTTCTGTCATATTTGTGCCACTGAAAGAGTGATGAGTTCACAGTTTGTACAATCACATCACAGGCACATTGTGGAATGTCCAGCAGCAGTTAAAGACACTGTTCCTTCGTTCAGCTGCCTCTTTGGTGTTGTGAAAGCATCTGTCTTCTGACAATGCAGGGTGCCTTTTCTTATTACTACTTTACACTTTGTTTTTGTTTGCTATTTTTAGGACAAAGTCCCCAAATATCTTACCTTACTAAAGGTAGAAGGTTGTATAGAGTAGGCATTTTTATGAGGGTTTAATCCTGAAGGATGTAAGCAGTGATGTGACTTTACAGAAGAGCCATCCTGTCATCCTGTATCCTGCTACTCCCACACACAGCACAGTGCTGTGTGCAGTGTCACGGCCTTACCTCGCATGAGCCTCCAATCTGACAAGACATGACAGCTGAGCTTGCACACACCACCAGGCTTTAGTGAGATACTAGGGTTTCTCATGCATAGTGACATGCTGATAAACTCTTAATTAGCTGCTGTTTATGAGTGTCTGCTTCTACTGTAGATCTTTATTCCTTTGCCTCTGCCTATACAATGTCTCTATGTGCCAAATATGCATTATATTGCAACTGGTATCCTCTTGTGTGTGCCTATACAAAGGATGATTAGCTGTAAAGCCTTCTCTGAGACATTTTATATGGAAAACTACTTAAAAAATATATCGGGTTGCACCAGACAGCTGCCTAAATTCTGGAATGAGTATCTGCTAACCATTTATATGCCAAGATTGTCATTCAAAGTTACTTGTAACTGTATCCACTAAAGCAAAAAACTATTTGGCAAGTAACATTTTTCTGACTCCCAGTTGCCCTGGTACTCAACATTATACCAGCCCAGCACAAGGGTGTCATTATGCTGTTTCTCATGTTACCACTCTCTGTGGTCTACTGTGTTGTCTGTTTCTAATTGAATGCTTCCTTCTCTGATAATAAAGGTGATTCATATAGTGATATAATGTCCTAAATATTATAGGGTGTTTTTCACAACACACGAGACACTTTTGCATTAATGTCACTCAATACGGTTCTTTAATTACACATATTTTTTCTCAAAAGGGGGTTAAAAAAGACAGTGAGGACTGAAAATAATATGCTCTCTAAAGAGATCTATGTGAAAAAGGTATAAAGATATAAATACAAACTTTTTTCTTTGCACTGGAATCAGTGACAGCTTTTCTGACACAACTCCTTTTGTGACAGTATGCATATTCTATGGCATCTTCCCTCTTTCAAAGACACATGACATTCTTTTAGAACATGTTCTTCAGTGAAGATGCTGAATAAAATTAGGCTGTACTTAGAAGCAGATACCTGTTTTATGCTGTCTTTGAGCAGCAATGAGCACAGTTGAATGCGACCCCAACTTTTATTCATATTGCACTTTTTTTTTATTATTTACATCTGTATTTAGATTTCACTCTATTTTAAATTGTTCTGTCATAGGTCATAAGTTATGTTTCCCCACCCTGTCTTTTAATTTGCACACTAGTCATAGTAAAGCTTTCAAAAAACAGAACCTTGTAGAGCAAAATAGGGAGAAATAGTGCAGGCTGTTTAACTAGAACAAAAAATTTTTTTCCCTCTTCAGATACTAAAAGGCTTTATCTGTGCACCTAATGGGTGATCTTATCTCTAAAAATTCACAAACATGCTGAAGTCCTGATTCCCTGCCACTTTAGGTTTAGCAAAGTAAAAAGAGTTACAAAATGATCCTTGTGGCTTGCTACTTAATTTATCTATCCAGTTATTCCTCTCAGAACTTGCAAGGATGGGTAAAAATAATATTCACCCTACTTTGCCACCCCCCTACATTGCCCTTTTTTAACCTCTCTGAGCTTTTCCTCGTTTGATGGACATGGGAGTGACAGCAGAACTTCCTTAGTTTGGCTGCCAAATCTTCTTTTCTTGTGGAAGTTGGGAGACCTGCTAGTAAAGGTACCTTCTGCACATTCAAATTTGAAGGTCATTGTCTGGCTTTGTGCTACTACTTATGTAGTAAGCTAAGTGCTGATAATACAGGATGCCTTCTTTGAAGCTTTAACCCTAAAAGACACATTTCCATTTGGCAGTAGTTTCTGATTCACATGTTCACTGAAGTCAGGCTTCCTCTTTTGAGAACTGGAGGAAACTAGATTTGTCATTTGAAATGTCAGCAGCTTTTATATATAAAAAAAAGAATGATGGGAAGTAAAGCCAATGAATGATTTGTACTTCTATCATAACACTGGCAAGACCTCTGAAAACAGGAACAAGAACAGGTCTTGGAATATTTTAAGTGTGGTGCCAAATTAGTTCCAACCTGTATCTATTAAAAAGTAGAAGTAGGAAGTAAAAGTAGAAGCAGGAACATAAAACACTGTTGATTTATGTTCCTTAATCTCCTCCCAACGTCATATTACTCTCATTGTACAGTTGGCTTTACAAGCTCCAGCAAAGGACTGGCAACACCAAAGGCTATGGAAAGCCCTGTGTACACATGTAGAGAAAAGGAATGTCGTCTCCTTAAATAGCAATCTCAGTTATTTCTCTCAGTGTGAGATTGGAAATGGTAACATACTCACCACTGTCAAAATACACTTTAAGAATTAAAAAAAAAAGTCAACATATAACTGTCTTTTATAAACTGTTTTACAAACAACCAAAGGGCATTATTATCATATGGACAGAAAATCAGTTTTTGTCAGAATAAAGTAAATTACAAAATCCAGAGCAATATTTACATATTCAAAAGCACAACCACATAATGGCAATGCAAAGAGCCTCTGTGCAGGACAGTTCCTGATCTATTGTCCATTAAAGTGGGATCATTTGGCCTATTTTCAGAAAATCTACCTTGAATCAGGTCAGCAGTCTGGTGACTTCACCCATTACAATTACATTTCAGTGCATTCACCACAAGAGACTGAACACAAGACAGACAGACATGAAACTGAAGAATCAATAAAAATAAAATCTGTGGAAAATGTAGTCTGAGAGCATCACTCAAAAACCCAAGGTGAATGAAATATTTGTAGATACAGGAGTGCCACATTTTTGACACAGGATGACAGATGGATAAAGGTGTGATTCACAAGCATTTACTGAACAGAGAATTAATCTCAATATTACAAGCAAATTTGTGCTGCAGAGGAAAGTCTGAGAGAGACCATATGGCTTTAAGTCAGGAAAATAACAGGTTTGCTGCCTGTAAAAAAAAAAACAAACCTCTTTTACTGAGGTATGTGGTTTTGATGGCAGATTTAGCAAATGATTGGCATGATATAATAGAGTGTAATCTTAAGAACCACAGAATTATCCTACATTAGTGGTACATGCTTTTATTGTATGAGCTGAAGTCTCAGCCTGGCTCTAAATGTTTGTCTATCTTTTTTTTTAATATTCATTATTCATTTTTTTCACAAAAGATGTTTTCTTGAAGCAATGTTTAATATATCATTCAATCTATCTACTGAATTTAGCTTTACTTATTTGGGGGAGAGACTCTAAAAGAAATTTATTACCATTTGGAAATGTGAACAGTTAACAGGAAAATTCTGTTAATTTTGCAATTAATTTCTTTTTGTGGATGTGTACGTTAAAATTGAAAAAATTCATGTTTGACAAATTTTGTCCCATTTTGCAGAAGAGGTTACATTCCTCTACAACACTAAAAAAAAAAAAAAAATGGCTGAGGGAAATCACGTATGTGTTTATTCTAAATATATTCCATGTATACAGAGGAAAAAATATCTAGCTGTGTCCTGTTAAGTATTCCTGGAAACTGGTGGTGACCTCTTACAAAGAGGAAACACGTGGCAGGGGACAGAACACGATGCAGCAGCTTCCAGAAGTCACACCTCAGCTGCACAAAGGAATTTATGCTGTGTTTTGACTAGAGAGCTAGTAGACAACAAGTGCACTTAGTCCTTTCCATGGAGAACATGCACACTGCTCCCTTCTGCAGTACCAGTACCCATGGAGTCCAGTGGCAGAGGTGCTCCTGTGCCAGCTGGCTAAAAGAGCAATCCCTGGGGAGCAGTGTGGGGGCAGAGGGGAGGAAGGAGAGTAGCCAGAGTGCAGAGCTCCCCTCCAGCAGCACTGCTGTCCCCCTGCTGCCACGCTTCCTGCCCAGCTAGGAACCCCTCCCTCCAACCAGCCCTACTCTGGCAGCAGACCTGAGCAAATCACATGCGTGAAGTCCACTTGAATCACAACCCTTGCAGCCACAGAGACACAGCTTGTGATGCGTCTTCTCAGTAACTCACCCGAAGGCAGACCAACCAGCTGAGGAAATGAACAACAGTAATTCCCCTCAGAACATTTGCATTCTCTTCCCAGTACTTCCTCATATTCCTCATCGCGTCTTTTTTTCTCAATACAGAACTTCAAATATATGCATGCATAATTCAATTCTGTATTATACAGCTTCTTCTGTGATTTTTCCCATCCTTTTCAGTTTTAGCATGATTCTTTCCATATTTCTCAAATGTGGGACTAGAAAACAATAACAAGAAAAACAAATCTGAAGTGCTTCCTAGCAATTCTTGCATTTCCATGATGACCTTCAGTCTTCTGTGTAGCTGTGGAGAACCTCTATCTAGTTTCTCAAAATCTCTGTTGACCACTTCTATAAATCTAGTCAGGGCACCAACTCAAGCGCATAACAGCAGTCCTAAGTGCCCCTAAATTACCTTCAGAAAATACCTGAGATGCCTCTCTTCCATTTACATGCCTGATTAAGTGCTTATTTGCTATGCAGAGCAAAGCTCTTGCTTTGAAAGTTCTGTTTACTTAACAATTATCTTTTTGAACTAGAGCAATGCTAGAGGTTTCTACTCTGGTATTTCCAAATCCCTTCTTGGCATAGTTAATCAATCCAAAAGCCTTTTTCTTGTTTAAACAGAAGACTGGATTTATGAAGGCCACTAATCAAGTTTCTTAACTTCATGTTATAGTTTGAGTAGTCTCTGAATTTCTCATCTATAATATGAAGACACTGACCTACAGGTCAGCTTAGCAGCTCTGCACTACCCCAGTGAGACAAAACAGTTTTAACTGCTGATAGGCTTTATAGAAAAAATAATTCTTTTTGCTTTCCTTCTGTAGCTTCAGTAGCTACAGAAAGTTTGGCTTTCCCTTTTCCAAAGACTTGGCATGAACAGCTCTCTGGGAGAAAGCGGGTATGTTCCTGTCAGATTCATCTCTGCCTGAAATGCGGAGTTTAAGCAGTGGTCCTTTAACTTCTCTGAATGAAAAGTTTTTAATTTGTTCACTCTTTCTCCTTTTTCAGAATCAGTTCACTTACAGGAGAACATGATCTGTCAACTTCTGGTGGGACTGCATGTTATTTTAGCCCCCAAATTCAGTAAACATAAAGATTTTTTTTAGCTATGTTCACATCCCTCTTAAGATAGACTCCCTTCTTAGTGTTTTCAAGCATGCTTCAGTATTAGCCAATATAAAAGGCAAAGTATGTATATTTTCATTCTTCCAAGAATAGCCTAGTACTAAATAACCATAAATCTGTTGGAGACTGATCCCAGCTGAGATCACAACTCAGAATTCCAAAACTCAGAGCAGAGCCCAATGTTTGAATCGCTTCTATCCAAAATTATATAAAACCTCCATGAATGTGGTTAAAGTACTTCAACATAGACAGCTTCAATTGTTTTCTGTCTCTGCTTAGCTGTTTTCATGTCCTCAGTCTTGTCACTTTATCTTTCTCACACTCAATTTCTCTAGCTATAAAATGGTGTTAAACTGTACTTCTTTGTAAAGTATTATAAGATAAACTGGGGAAATGTTTCTGTAGTCCTGGAGTTCTGTTATAGTAAAGATTGTACTGAATATAAGCAACAGATTTCTGTGCCATTCATCACAGGTACAAAACCAAAACATTTTTCTGGATATCAAAAGTGACTGGACTGCAGTTGTTGCCCTCCAAGTAATAATCCATTTATGAGTAACAGATATAGTTACTAGGTGATGTAAAATGGATACCCTTGTTCACCTTTACTCTGTGATCTGGCGTACAAATGGAAAGTCAGAGAATTTAAAAGGTTTCCACATTTGGTATGCATGTTGGTAATATTAAGACTGGAATTTGTTAAGGAAAGCATTATTTAACCAAAAAGTACCTCCACTTTTAAAAGACAACATGCATTTCTGGCAGATGCTTCTCAATAGAGGACAGCAATGAATCTTTTACTGCTTTGCACATGCAGGTCATTGCCAATTATGCAAATAGGGTAGATAAGAAACTAGAGAATCTTAGATTGGGCAGTACTCTTTACTAGGATAAATAATTCAACAAATATAGAAGTAATCAACCTTGGAAAGTTAGGTTTACTTAAAAAAAAATACCACTTTTGCAGTAAATTCAGTTACCCAGTCCTTGCATCATCTTTCCTTACAAATTGGCCACGTACTCATGCTGACCTAAATTACTGGTTTGTAATTGGACACAACCTTTGAAAAGTTTCTCATTTGGGACTGAACTTTTTATGACCTGCATAGAAAATTGCTATTTGAGGAAGAAAAAAAAAGAAGATCATAATTTGAGCTGATGAGTTCCGCTCATAGGGAGACAACAATTGATCTGGGAATTTAATTTACATAGAGATCATTCCAAAAAGCATTTTACAAATACAACAACCATAGAATGCTTTTCTGCAACTAAAGAGTTAAATCTGATCCTTAAAAAGCATTTAAAGCGATTTCTGAACGTTTTCTTTTGGCTTTCCTGTCCTTTCATGCTTTCATGCATGAGATGTAAAACAAGTCCTTCACCTGGGATTTCTATGTAAAAGTTAGGTCACCAGCCTTACTGCTGAAATTGGTTGGTTGTCCCAGTGATAAATTAGTGATTTGTTAAATAAAATAATTCTGTGCTGCATATTTATTTGCCGGTGCTGGGTTTATGTATGTGGACAGCATATCTGAAAGTATGGTTTTTGTTGTAGCCAAACAAACCTGAATTTGAACATGTCCAGTTTATAAACTGCCAGCTAGATCCAGACAAGCTGACTATAGATAATATGTAGTTTTTGCCTACAAAGCAGGGATGTAATGGGTCAGAGTTACTTCACTTACAACTTTTCTTCAGAATGCTTTCTCAGGATGGTGTAGACAGTTAAGATCAGAAATCTGCTCAGAAAAGTGTGACTCAAATAAGCAATAGTTTGCTGAATCATCCATTTTTACAGTTGAAGGGCTTCACTCATTCTTCTTGCATAGCAATTGCACAAATGCAGCCTAAACTGAGTATAAAATGCTCCTAAATGTGGAGATGTTACTTTATACTCTTTGCACTCAGTTAGTTCTAGTACAAATATTACTCACCATAAAAAGCAATGGCAAATAGAACTTGAAGAAGAAAATCCAGGCCACCAGATTCTGGTTATATGACATGCTCTAGGGAATAAAACATACAAATTCACACACACACAAAAAAAGGGGTTATGTTGTAATTTATTTTGCAGTTTAGTTTTTTATCATGTTGCTTTAGCCAAAGATTCTACTATTAGGGTTTAGAAATATTCTTATGTTTATAAAAAAAAAAAAAGGAACTTATTTCAAACCAGTTATTAGTGCTAACTTTGTTTTAGAAAGAGCTTGTTTTGAAAAGAATTTGAACATGTTTACTCCATTAATTTTGTGTCAGTAGCATAATATCTGAGTTATAAGTGTGGTAGTCATTACATAAGTCAGAACTTAGTTCCTTGTTTTTAATTGACTTATAAAATAGGAAGAATTAAATCATGTTTTGCACTATCAAAGGATCTTCATAAAAATTTCATTATTGAAAGTAACTTCCATCTCCACTATGCCTTTTGCATAAAACCCCTAAGGGAATGTACAAATATTCTAATATTCTAATGTTCAAATATTCTAAATCTTACAACCCTAGCATAAAATACTGGTGTGGTCTCAGGGTTACAGAAAGAGCACTATAAGATATTAGGTTCACTGCTCATTATTATCATCATCACAACAGCCAACACTGAGAAGAAAATAATTCGAAAAGTACCTTGCATCTGCAAGTCAGCAAGAAAAACACCAAGGAATGTGCTGAGACCAGACTGGCTGGATTCAAACCTCCAGTCTTTTCAGACTTGTAACTCCATTCATCTCTGGAACAATTTTCAGTGCTGGAAATCTTTTGTCATAAATGTATGCTTTACATTTTTCTGTTTCAGTAGTATTGATAGCAACAGTGGTATGTATTATTAATTCCTTCATGTGCAAAACATCAGTTTCTGAGCACCAAGGATACTCAAATGTCCGTGATCTTAGACCTGACAAAAGTTGGGTTGTGGACAAAAACTAACCTGTACTGAGTTACAGCAGCATGGATGTCCATAGGTTACTGTGATTAAAGCACTACCAAAACTTAGCTTGGTTCTCTGATTTTTGTTGGAGAAAATTACTGTTTCAGCCTCATTTAGAACTAAGCCTGTTACCAGCAGCAGCTTCTGTAGGATTTGTTTCTTGAACACTTTAAAATAATGTTAAGAGAAGTGCTAACACATAAGCAACTCGATGCTGCTCTTTAGGAAAGAAGAGTGACTAAGGTGGAGACTGGCACACATTAGAGTAAGAAAAATTTCTCTCTGCATGTCCTTTCTTGAGGTGCAATGTGATTGGAAAGCTCCACTTTAGAAATGCAAAACTGGTCAGGCATTAGCTCATAATACATACGTGTTAAGTTATAAAATATGACTGTTTGTACTATGAAACTCTGAAATGGATTTTGGAGTTTTTTGGATATATTACCAGCCCAAAATGGTTTTCATTCATTAATAAAACTAGTTAATCTATTTTCCATCCTTTAACCAAAACTAAGCACTTCCTGAAACCCTTAGTAACTGTGTTACAGGACACAAACTCCTCTAATGAGTTTGCCCAAATCTGCCTTAAGGGGGCTTATTTGAACATTGCTATTCTCACTGTAAAAACCACAGCCTGCTCCATTATGGCAAAGCTGTAGATCCACCTATAGGTACATATAGGGACAGCTTTTGCCTTGCACTTAAGGCAGATAACATTCTCTTTGTATGCAGGTGTCCTATCAAGTTACTTATTTACAAGTTACTTTACAACATTCTTCTCCATCTTCTATTCTATATGTGCATATGTGTGTACAGAAAGACACACATACATTAAGATGAAAACTGGAAAGTACACATAAATATCCAATCCACAAAGGGCTTTCTAAATTCATAACACTTCCATTTTATCAGTACAACCAATCTTACTGATCTTTGCTAGGAAACGGAAGTTACAGGATAATAATATGACACACAGGATTGTTCCCTGCCTGCTGAATGAAATGTGGATTTAAAATTTAGGAAATATTTACTGTATACTTTAATATACTCAAACATATTTAAAGTCTTTTATACAGCAAGATAATTGTTAATTAAATGATCTTGTTTCAGTTCATTTACATGTGTAATATTTGCATGATAAGGTGTTCTGTTATGTGTTCTGTTGACATTCTTATACTCTGCCAGAGAATATGCTGTGCAGAGTTAATGAAAGAAATTATATTCTTTTGCTTGCAATGTTTATTTTCTGTATTATCACCATACGATTTAATTACTCTGATCAGTTGGGATCCAACTGCCATTACACTCATGCAGAGGTAGGACAAACATTTGGAACTATAATGGTAATACTTTAATCACTTTGCATGAAATTATAGGCAATACTTAAGTTTCTCTCCAAACTTAGAATAATTTCAGCCTGGGAACATACTTTTTACTTCAAGTTTGGGAGGCTTGTTTATTTTCCTCCCGAATAACCACAGTTATTTCTAAGTCATTTGGGTTCCTTTAAAAATCAGGCTTTTGTGTGCATATAGATTTGCTCTTGAATGTCTAATAAAGAGTTTAGATTTGGAAATTAAAATTGGCAATTGATTAGACTGCTTTAGAGCACAGCATAGCTCCACACTGATGAGAGCTACTCATATAGATTTTACTGAAATAAGGCAGTGCAAATTGCAGCTTATATACAATCACCTTTCTTAAAGAGCTAAATGACAGATACTTGCTCTTTCATTGACTTGAACTTATTTGCAACCAATAACACAGATGTGATAAATATCTGGGTAGTAAAAATGCATTTGCTTAGATTTTAAATGGTTTGTTTGAGACCTAATCTAGATCTTGTTAAATTTTCCAGTAAAATTCATGTAAACATCAATTGGAGGTTTAATCCTTTTGAGGATTAAAATGTTTTTGCCCATAAGTGGAAATGTTAGCTATTGGTCTACCTGCAAAAAAACTGTATAACAATCATATCTGCCTGAGACTGAATTAGATGGCTCCTTCAATATTCATACTTGTGGTTCAGCAAAAGGAGAGGCTATCTTTCACAAGACACAGCAGCCAATTACTGCTTTAGACTTACTGAATAATTCATTAAAAAATGAATACTGGAAGAAGTGTACTTAATGCTTTACTCAATTCTGAAAGTTTGATCAAAATGTGTTACTGGATCAAGTAGAAGCTTGGCACTAGATCTGATACGCCTTTTCTAAGAGGAAGATGCTCAAAAGATCTAGAGTATTTTGATTAGTAAATTGGCAATTGTGATTGCCTGGGGGAGTGGACAGGGGTAGAAACTGTTTTATTGAACGGATGAGAATTCTGAACACAGCAGGAAACACAATCTACAATACTTTCCAAAAATGCCAGCACTGATATTAAACATGTATGCCTCATCTCACTTGAGTAATAAGAGTACTGTGACTTAAATTTATTTCTCATAGTGGGGAAAAACACATCCCACTGTGATAAAGCACTAGAATAACAATGAGACAACCTGGAGGATGAGCTCTGTGCTGTTCACTGTACACCTGTGCTGTAGTACCTGCCAGCCAGGTCCCATGGCCCCTCCATCCTATCCCTACACAATCCTGTGCCAAATTGAATCCCAACAAAAAGACTGCTGGTAATGCTGCTGTACTGCATGACTCCCAAGCTGAAGTTCTAGCTCATGAGAACTAATGGCAATGGTATTAACAATTTAAGCATTATTTGAATGCTAAAACATGAATTCTAGGTTGTTTTGTACTTCCTGCTCATTTTTCCTTCCTGATCCCAGAGGAACTGCAAGAAAGGGTCTGTCCCTGTCTTCCAATATCCTTATTTTATAATCCAAGAGAATCTGGGATATAGAAAATACTTCTGGTCAGGGGGAAAAATATCTCATCTGTATAACTGCAAGGTCCATTTCCTAGAACTTGCCTGGCCCAGTTCCCTGACTGTGGCAACTCCTGCTACTTTCCCTGGGCAAGCTCAGCACAGTCTTGTGCATCTGTCCCATGAGCAGGAAGCTTACCCTGATCCAAGGACACTTGCACCAACAATGTGGTGTTACTACTGAATCTTTTTCAGGATCAAATGAAAAATTGTATTGCTTAAAGCCTTCCCCTGGCTGCCACAGGCCACCAGCCAATCTTACTGCATGGTAAGAAACACCCCATGCTTTCTTGTCCTTCTCTCCAAGGGCTCTATATCAAGGTACATTTGGAGGTGACAGGAAGTACAGCCTCTACTTGAATAATAAGGAAATGTTATGCAGTAGCCCTCGGTGATTTATTGTTCTTTAAAGAAAAATACAGGCAAAGAAACCATCAAACAGTTCAACCAGGACAACATACTTCAAGTTGCATCTCCCTGTGTTTAGCAGATGACAAAGACATTGAACACCAAAAATGAAACCATATGGACTAAATTTTTCACCCACTCCATTCCCAGTTCCACTTTTTCTTGTGGCAAAGTCTGGTTTTGGCATTTGATCTGTTCTAGTCACCCATCCCAACCCTTTGATTAAATTAGTTGCATATGTAGATTTGCGTTTGTGTGTTCTCTAATGTCAGATAGCATCTAATACTGCATCTCTTTCAAATGAGAGTAAGAAGAATGGGCACAAGCTACATTTTATCAGTGGGTTTCCCTATGGTCTTCTCAAAGAATATAACACTTTTCTCCTCAGATTTCTCTCTTTTTTGCCTTATCTTCATATACCTGGAAGAGCTCTTTGTGTGTTAGCTTCTGGTAGCTCACCCTCCTCTACTGAAAATAAAAGGATTGTAAATAAAAAATAAATAGATTAAAAAATTTAAAAAAAGTTTT
>VZTT01020098.1:141012-191158 GCA_013400855.1 Buphagus erythrorhynchus | reverse complement strand
TATATATATATATATATATATATATATGTACACACACACAGAGAGTTTTTTTTTCTGCTAGATATCCTGAGGTAGCAATGTGTAATAAATTAAAAGAATGCTTTTCCTGCTGTTCCCACTGAGCAGTGTCAGAGAGTATCTTCCTACACATCTGTAGTGGCTTGACTTTTTTGAGTCAGAGAAAGTGCAGCTCATGGGTAGAGAGCCTTAGGATTGTTTAAACCCATTAGGCCTCTTAGCTTTATATCTAAAGATTAATAGAGCAGCAATTACAAATGTGAAGGAGGTCATGGTGAATTTTAGTCTGACCTTCTGTGTAAAAAAAAAAAGCACAGCATTGCCATGAATTAATTCTTGCTTGAATCAGATCATGCTCTTTAAAGAAAACATTGATTTAAAATGTCATTTGACAGAGGATCCACGTGCTCTCCCTGTTAGTCTTTTTTTTACCATTCTTAAGACACTGAACAGAAATTATTGTGGTCGAACCAGCGGTCTGTGTCTGGTACTTCTATGTGTCTCACTACCATGCTCACCATTAAATGATGTCCTCAAAATAAGGAATAAATGAAAAATATTCATGTTTCTTTCCTCTACTGGTTAAAAGAATTTGTAACAATGAGCAAATAAAAAAGTTTTTCAGAAATGGATTTAATATCACTGTATTTTATGTCTAAAATAAAGATTCTTGAGTGAGATGATACCTCAGGACAAAACTTCCAAATAAAGTATGTCTTAAGGTTTAGGAGGATTTGTTTCTTCACATTTACCACTGCTTTATTTATGTGGTACAGGATTCTACATAATGAATTAATTAATTGTCCATTTTTATTGAGTTTTTATGAAATATGGGCCAAAAAAAGCGAGACTTGACTTCCATTGCAGTTCAGTGGAGTGTGTTGAGTAACAATGTCTTATGTGGTTTAGCACTTTCCAAATTGCAATTTACCTTTCTAACTCAGTAGAGTTAATTGCTTATTTCTTCATTCTAGGAAACAATCTTTGCCTCAAACACACTCAAGTCATCAATTTCCATAAATTATTAAATTTCATTGCAATTTTGTTGTGTATGCCAAGATTGAAAGCAGAATGCACAGCAGTGGTTGTTTATTATCTGAAAAAACTTCTCAAATTTGTGGTTACAAGTTCTTTACAGGTACATCAGGATGAATTTCCTTGGAAATCCTGCCTGTCAGGCTTTTTTTAGTTCTCTAATTTTTTTTGTGCGCTTTGTCAGGTAATTATATTCACACACTAAACACTTAATTTTCAAGCCAACTGTACAGCTGTAAATATTGTGCTCTTGTTGGAAAAACAGGAATTACTTTTAACCCCTCCACTGCATTTTACATTTTGCAAGGTGCTGCAAGGAGAATTAAAGATTAAGTCAGTATAAAGAGATTTTTTTTTGTTGTTGCTTGCATGTGCTTTTTTGCTCTTGGCAGCTGGAAAACAACAACCCAGAGGAAGTTAACAGGCACAGAGGATACTGGAGAGATGGAAAACATACAGGAAATATATTTACAGAGCTGCACATCCAGCTGCCAAATGCTGGATAACCCTGATGGAATAACCCTGCGCTTACTCACCACCTCTCCCTACATCCCAAGAGAAAGGGTGACATCATTCATCACTAAACCCCTCAAAAAAAAAAAAAAAAAACCAAAAAAAAAAGTGAAAAAAAAAAAAAGAGAGAAGTCTGTCGTTGGAGTTCCTGGAGCTCTGCTTAGCATGCTGCTCACAGCCCGGGGGTGCGGAGGAAGCGCTCCCGGGGCTTCTCCTGGCAACAGCCCGGGTTGCCGGGAGACAGCATCGCCTAAATGGGGAGAAACTTCACCCAACTCGTGCATCCAAATGAGCCTTGGTGGAGGCTTCTCGTGCTCATGCCCTAATTCCCCTCGACGAAATGAAAAAGGAATCCAGAGGATCTTTACTCAGAGGGTTGTGTGTGGATGCTGCTCTGAGGGATCATTCAAAGCTGTGTAATAAAAGGGGATAATTATTCCTGGGTGAAGGTGGTTGTGGTACGCAGGGTTCAGGAGCTTCTCGTTGCTGCTGTTTTGAAAAGGGATGTAAATGTCTGAATTTGCCAAATTTGGGGTGTTAAACCTATCAGTTACGAGAGTTAAACACAAGGTTATATTTACTCAGATTATTTTTCCTGACTAGAGAATATTTTATCTGATTTTTTCTGAGTCCTGGGATACATTTGGCTGCTTTGGCTCATAGTGTCCAATTGTCTTTAGTTCAGGAATGACACTGACTGGACATTTAAGTAACATTGTGCCATGGATCCCACATGTTCCTCCATAATTAAGTGAATGTATATCCCAGGCACAGACATGGAATTAGGTTTCCCACTGCTTCTCTTTCCACAGCAGGTAGGAAAGTGTGGGGCAGACTTTACACTGCAGCAGGAGCAGGCTGGGACAGAGCACTGGAAAGGGCTGGGTGGTGCTGCAGCAATACCCAGTTAGGCTGTCACAGGTAGAACAGGCACTGGTGTGTCTGGTTCATCAAAATATATTTAAACCAGGGAAATAGTGCCCAAAATGCTGTTTTCTTCCACTGGCTGCAGGAGGGTCCAATGACCTGCTCACATGGAGGTTTCTGTGTGATAACCAGCCATAGACAGAGTCCTGGCTTTGCTGTATTAATGACCTCTCTCTGTAGTTGATATTCAATGTAAAGCCTGTAAATTTTTTTTTTTATTTATTGCCCAGGGCCAAAAGCTGTATTTTTATTTAACTCTCTACACCAAATACTGGTTCACAGAATCACAGTTTTTTTCCTTTACTTTCTTTAATTTTCCTGGTTCAGGCTCGTATACAATATTGCTAATAATGAAGGAAAGAATTTCCATTCAGGTTATCCAAATGAGAGTGAAGGTGTTTACACATGGAACTGCAGAGGTGCAGCATCTTTAGTTCCTTCAGAACACACAAGGAGTAAATAATAAAACTCCTCACCTTAATTGATTTGAGAGAAGATAAGTGCAGAATAGCCCTTAAGTCAGATTTAAGGTAGCTTGAATATTTCAGGTACTAATTCCTATGTCTTAGTCCTTTTGTATTTCTTTGATGTACAGTATTTCCTTTTGATTTTTTTTTCAGCTTTTAAAGCTTCTCTGGTTTAATTAATGTTTTCCTGTCAAATTTATACCTTCAAATTACAGTGGTGTACATTGCCTTAACTTCAGGTTTATGTAATTTTTATTGAATTTATTTTTCCTTTGCAACCATTGAATTATTTGGCTTGTAATTTATTGTGTGATAGGCATTGCTTTATCCTTCCATGCTTATCTTTTAATTATTATGTATGGAATTTCTGTGATATGGATACATTTGATTATTGCACTTACTTTGTTGCAAATTTTTATGATATGTACAAAACTCGCATTTAAATTTCCAGTACAATTAAAATAATGCACATAAATAAGCCTTTAGTACAAATCAGATAAAAAACCTGTGCAATAAAAACTATCACAATCAGGGGATGGTTATTGCAGTCTCTTATGTACTGCTCCTTGTTAATTCATGTTGTATATAATGCAAAATTGGAATTAGTGGAGATTGTTGGGTCTTTGTTTTGAAGATAAGATCTTATTTTCTCTTGAGAAATGTGGCCAGGTAGATGATACCTGTATTATTACTACAGTATGGGCTTGATTTCTCAGGAATTTGTCTTTCTAGGAGCCTCCAGAGATGCTTTAAGGAATGCCCGCATTTCAGGAATGGCTGAGAAGCAGAACTCCAGTGGAAATATTTTTAGTGTCCCTCAATGTGAGACAGAAATCCCTCATCTTGAGGACATTTGTTTAGATCTGAGCCCTTAGAGGGTAGAGATTTGGTGCCTGAGTCTCTGGCTCAAAACTTTTAGGAACCCAGTGAGGAATGAGCAGTGTTGTGCAAGGGACAGACAGTGGAAGTGTCTTTGTGTTTCTGACATTCCCCATTCACTGTTTACAGGCTCAGAAATGTACTTCTTGGTTCATCAGACATTAAACTTCTGAAAATTTAATCCCAGAACTCCTAAAGTGGGAGCAGGAATCAGGGGTGTTTGGCATTGATGACTTAACAGGCTGAGGGAGGAGAGGGATGACTCCAGAGTTCTTGGTGGGGCTGGCAGGGACTGGTACCTGTGTATGGCAGAATGGGATCACAGGATCATCCAGGCTGGAAGGGACTTCAGATCATTGAAATTGGGATAAGTAGATTGGCAGCTGATCTGCTCCTCTTGGAGAGAAAATGTCTGTAATCATCTGCTCCTCCCAAATGCTGAGTTTACATTTTAAAAAATGGCAAAATTACAAGTCAGGGAGTCAGTGGCTGATTTAGCAAACTGCAATAAGATTTTATCTAAGATCATCAGAATTAAAATAACTGCACCAGAGATAACATTACAATATATAGGGCCTATGTGGACTATTTATATTTCTTTTATTTTGTTTATGTTCTCCTAAGAATTCTCCTTCTTACCTGAACAGGGATATGCAAACCTTCTGCACTCACTGAGCTTGACCTGGGGAGCAGAGATAAAACCTCATCTTGAAGAGGTTGCACTCAGACAACTTCTAAAAAACCAGGCTTCTCACAGAATAATAATGCTTCACTTCAGTAGGATCTTGAGTGACAATTTTCCAAGTTACCACTCGGAAAGGGAACAGGAAAGGGAAGAAATGAGCAGGCAAACCAAATGTAGAGGGTGGATTCTTAAGCAGAATGTTCTAGTATGTTCTAATATGTCTTTATATGAAGAAGAAAAGTACTCATAAGATGGCCTAGAGATAAATTTAAGATACTAATTTAAGAAAGTCAGAACTTAGAAAAGATCCTTTTTTAAAAAACATTTTAGGGTGTTTTGACCCTCCTCCACTTTGTTAGCATTTCTCATAAATCCAGTCATAAATGGGTATAACTGCCCTGGAGTCCAGAGCATCCTTTGGAGTAAAACAGCAGGACCAATGGCCCATCTGTTTGCCACATTCAGTTCTGAAGTTCTGCTTCTGAAAGTTGTCTTCTCATGTTGGCAGCTGAATACAATTCCTGTTTAAAACCCAAGTTTTGAGCACTGAAGGGATTTGGGGTAGGACCTCACACCTCGTATCTTCTTGCTGAGTGGCTTTAATGCATTTGTTTTCTTACCAGTTGTCTACACTTCTTGCTATTTGATGTAATCTGGTCCCTTGTGCCATTCTTAGTCATCAGATTGCTTTTCAAATGACCTGAAAGATGCTGTCTTTTACTGGAGGAGGATCCCATCCCACTCAGGGAAAGCTGAATGCAGCCTAATGCTGCATTCCCAGGGTGGGAATTGCAGATTGTTTCTGTTACTGTGAATGTACCCCTGGCTGGGGACGTGGAGATGATTGAGACCATCCTTAAATCCTTGGAGAGATCCTGGGTTTGACCTTTCCCTGCTCAGCCAGTATGTTGGTCTGAAATTCCTAGATTTGGAACCATTCCCAGTTGACAGTTGGACACAACATCTTATTTTGGATGTTGTTGGCTGTGCCTGGGCTGGTGACACAAGTCCAGAGGATGAGATGAAGGAGCCATCAGCAGGATTTCAGTATCCCTCCATCCAGTCCTTGGTGGGGTGGATTTGCAGATTCCCACCCTTTTACATTATCTCATTTCTCCTTAAGTCCTTGTTTAAGGAGTCATCTTGGTGTTAAACATTCACACACCAATTAAAACCTACTCAGTGTTTGATTTAGTTTACAATAGCTAAGAGCAAACTTTTTGAATGGGAGGCAAAAAAATCAGCAAATGTGTATTTTATCCTTTTGGATACCTATGCACAGACGTTCCCAGGCGCTCCTCTTGTGAAAATATTAGGTATAATGGAAGTGGAAAATGAGGAAAACCCAGCACTCTCTGGGCTGATGGCTGGATGAAGATGAGGAATTCTGAGATATTGATCTCTGTAGAACCATTTAAAATATTTAATTAGTGAAAATGCAGTTACTGAAACAAAGCACTTTGTACCTGAATTTTACAATAAGTCCCTTTATTAGTGCAAAGCAAAGAATGTGTTCTTATTCCTCATACCTGGAATTATGAGAGCCTAACTGGACCAAATTTAGGATGAATTCTCTTAGTTATTTGATTTTTTAGAGCCTGAATTTTCATAATAATTGATAGATATTTTAATTGATAATTGATAGAAATTAAAAGATATTTGAGAATTTCTAGCCACAAGTCTTTTTTCACTCCACCCAAATTAACTCTTAAGTGGATTTTATTATGAGTAACTGTTTCTACCTCAAGTTTTGTGCATTTATTTTTCAATCACTCTTTAAATGCCACTCGGCCCTGCCTGTAACTGTTTTTCTCCTGAGAACTAAAAGGAGATAATAAACAGTTAATGGTACCAATAGTATTTAAAAACCCATGTTACACTTTATATTGGGAGTGTTCTGGGTGTTACTGGATGGAGAGAATGGGAAAATATTTTAACCTAGGAATACAAATTCTCTTGGTTATACTCTGGAAACCATCTGGTCCTAAAGAAACTGAAGAAGAACACGTTTAGTGGAGATTGACCCACGGATTTGGAATTTCAAATTGGGGTGGAATGCCAGCACATGATGAGCAGTTGAAGGATAATCCCACAGTGGTTTTAGGAAGTTGTTGACAGCTCCCCACAGAGTTTGGTCTTGTCATTTATTTGCCTTGCAAAGCTGGAGGACTCCACCCCACAGTGTGACAGTGCCAGCCCTAAACCCACCGGGCTCACAGATCCACTGCTTTGATTTTCACCTGCATTCAGCTGGAACTCTCCATTCCTGGGGCTAATGTTTTCCATGGCACAGGAAGGACCACACTCAGGCATACATAATGTTGTCAAAATGATAAATGGTAAATGCAGGTGGTAGAGGGGCAGCTGCCAGAAGGACACAGCCCATCCTGGACAAGTATTAATTTGGGATGTGCAAAACTGTGCAAAACAAGCTGCCAAAGTTGGTCCCTGTATTGACTGACCTTGGGAATCTGCAGGACTTGAAGCCCTTGCAGGTCTAGTCCTCAATGTTCCATTTTTTCATGCATTTACAGGCCTTTATTCTTGTGTTCTTGTATTTTTTTTTCATTTTATTTGGTTAATTCTTGGAATGTTGACTTCAGCTCTTGCTGTCTTCCCATGACTCTTCTGGGCAGCTGCAATATTCCTACTTTTTTTCTTTCTCTCAGTATTCCTTTTCATTTTATTGGTCTCTACATAATAGCTACAGTCACTCTCTTATATGTTCTTAGAGCTTCCCCAGTGTTTGGCTGTTTAATAATAAAACCCAGAAAAGAGGAGAGTCAATAGGAAAATTCTTTGTCATCATCTCTGTATGACCAGCCCAGGTAAAAGGAGCCTTTTTCCTGTCACATGATGCACTTTCACCCTTCAATAATAAATCAGCAAAGCATCTGGCTCCAAAATTAGACTCCTAAAAACCTCTGGCTTGTCCTCAGAGGCATTGGCTTCACTTATCTCTAATGGAAATGCCCACAAATAACAGGAGTGTGATAGCAGAAAGACTGATAGAGTTAGCCCTGATATACCAGATATTCCAATGTGTTTATTTTTAAAAATAAAATATTTTGAGGACTATCAGAGCCAGACTGATCTCCTATCAGGTGATCAGGATGAAGTGTTACTCAGCTTTTATTAGTCCATGACACTGAGGTGTCCAGCAAGGAAGAGAAAAAGGGAAATAAAAGCTATACCTGACATTTGAAAGTAACTTTTTGGGGTTGTATTCCAAATAGAAAGCTTAAAAGAATGAGTTACGTCTTCTATTCCAAAATTTTCCACTTGGGAGGTGGGAAATCATTCTCACTTCACAGGTGCACTGGGACAGGTGTCCAGGTGTGGCACACTGGGGAGACACAGAGGCATTTGAGAGAGATGGAAAAAGACATGGATAAAAGGGAATATGACAACATCAGGAGGGTTTCACTGGGAGAATTTAAAATGAACAAATTCCAGGGGCATGAAGGTAAAATGCATAAAAGATCACAGAATCATTAAGGTTGGAAAAGAGCTCTAAGATCATCAAGTCCAAGGTGGAAAAAAAAATGGAAATGAATGAATGAAGGCACAGACCAATATTAATTTTTTTCCTAATTCTTCAAAGAAAGACCAGTGATAGCTCAGATACTGCAAAAGGATAAATTTGGGGATTTTTCTCTGAGCATGGGGATATAGATGGTGTTGAAGGACAGAGCTCCATGTGGCTCTGTAATAGTAAACAACAAAGGTGGTCAAATTTGGACTGGAGATGGATAGGAAAATACTTGGAGTGATGAGGAATTCGACTCTTTCCATATTTTGTGCATTGGAAGAGAATAACATCAAAGAAACATCAGCAGGACAGCTAGAGAGAGGAGAATGCTCAGGAGAAACATGTGAGGGTGAAAAAGCACTTTATGGAGTCACTAATACAGAACCTGGTGTCAGGTCAAGTTATCTGGGAGTTGTGCACGGGATTATTGCAGCCTTCCAAGGAAAAATCCATAGACTTTGTGCAGGAATGAAGGAAAGGAAAGGAAAGGAAAGGAAAGGAAAGGAAAGGAAAGGAAAGGAAAGGAAAGGAAAGGAAAGGAAAGGAAAGGAAAGGAAAGGAAAGGAAAGGGAAAGGAAAGGGCTGACTTCAGAGCTGTGGGAGACAACAAGAAGAAGAGCAAATTGGACAAGCTGAGGGGGAACATGGTGAAAACCAGGCAGAAAACATGAAGAAAGGGCCCAAAACAAGGTATGGAGAAAGTTTAATGTTTTCTTCCTGCCTAGAGGATACTGAATGCTCAATTCATCGGGCTGGAGACTTCTTTATGTGAAGGAGGAGAAATGAAGGAGGAGCGATGAATTCCACTGAGAAATATCAGCACCTTGGACTGGAAGATGCATCTTGGAAGGTGTCACAGAGGGAGCTGGGAGCAATTTCAGTGGAGTGGAGTCCTTAAGAGAAGGGGAATTAGGAGAGCTGCAGTAAACTACACCTTGGACAAAAAGCTTTAAGGCAGGAAGAGTGGACTCATTCCTGCACATGACATCCACTCTTGTTGGATCCACTGCCTTTGGAGCAGTATTTTGAGGGATAAAATTAGGCTCTTCATCCTGTTAGCAAATTATTTTCAGGAAAACATTTGGCTGCTCAGGAATATATTTGTTTTTACTGCCTTAACTTTCACTAAGACTAATGAAGGAATAGTTAAAACACTTAATCTCTATTGAAATTATATATATATATTTAGTCTTGCTGAAGTCCCCTGTAGTCAATACATACAATTTTTGAAGGAAAACTAATTAAAAGCTGAGCATTTAATAGTGACTGCTGCAGTAGTGTAGCCTTTCAGAGTTAATTCCACTGTCAATAATTTCCATGAGATCTTTTTGTTCCCGTGTTGATGCCTGATGGTCTTTCAGTAAAGGCAAAGTGACACATTAGTTTGCTGTCAAGTGCACAAAGATTCTATATAGATTATACATAGTTTTTTTCCCAAGTTGGCCCTGTCATGAGGATGCAAGGTGCAAATGGAAATGAGGGAGTGTGTAATATTTTGAGGCAAAAATGTGATTTTAAAGTTAATGGTGTTTCTTCTGGAGTTGGGAGGCTACTGGGAGAAACATGGATGGGTCTGAAGGGCAGAGAATTAACCTGTTTAAAAAAAAATCATTAAATAAGCTCACCCAAGCTTTGACAGAACGGAACCTTTGGAAACAGAGGGATTTCCTTGGATATTGGGAAGGAATTGTTCCCTGTGAGGGTGGTGGGGCCCTGGCACAGGTTGCCCCAAGAAGCTGTGGCTGCCCCTGGATCCCTGGAAGTGTCCAAGGCCAGGTTGGATGGGGCTTGGAGCAACCTGGGAGAGCGGAAAACTTCCCTGCCCATGGCAGGGGGTGGAACCGAATGGTCTTTAGTGTCCCTGCCAACCCAAACCATTCTATGATCCTGTGAACTTCTGAGACTCTCTATTGTATAAACTTAGGAAAATCAAACACTTCAGGAAGTTTTTTTTCCCTCAGAATATTCTATGTAGCTCATTAATGTAATGCATGTGTTTAAAAAAGTTGGCATTTTGCCTTGGCAAATAGCTTGAAGATAAAAGAAAGTTTATTCCTGTAATTTTCCTCGCATGAATTCTTGTCATTTCTAATATCTTGAGTGAAGTTCCAAATACAATTTTCCATCCTTAAAGTCTTGCAACACATCAGAAAATCTTCCACCAGAGCTGACTGTTAATGCTGAGCCATTTCTGCTCTGAGTGCCACAAGAACTTGAGCTGTTGAATTAACAGATGACATCATTGGATCTACGGATGTGGGGAGATTTTTTGTGTATGAGCTGGGATCTGATTTCTTATGAATCTTTAGCTGATTTTTAATAATGGTGGAATTGAGAAGACGGGTTGTTTTCAAGCCGGAGTTCAGATAAAGTTAAAATGTGCGTGACTTCTGAGTGTGATCTTAATTCAAATCTATACGTCTCCTACTCCTGGCATCTTCCCATGAGTCTGGGGAGGAGAGAACGAAAACACATTATTTTAAGGAGTATTTGGTGCTTATTAAAATTACACATACGCCCGCCTTCCAAAGAGTCTTGATTTACTGCAGGTTGTTCATGTGTCGCATGCGGACATTTTTAGCGAGCAGATTTCTTATCCCTGCGAGAACAGGGAATGGCTTCCAGTGCTCCACGATCCGGGAGCACAAACGTTGCATCCATTGTAAAAGGTAGGGAACCATGAAATCTATAAAGCCGATTTGGCAGGAGCAGCGGCTGTTGGTGCCAAGATTTGGTTACTGACCCACAGCTTCCTGTTTGGAAATCTATTAATTGATTCGCAAAGAGCATCTTTTTGGAAAACAAGGATTCAGACAGGCTGGCACAGGCTGGAGCTCCGCCAAGACTGCTCGGGAAGGTTGCCATGCTGGGAGCGAGCGAGCGAGAGAGCGAGAGAGCGAGAGCGAGGCGAGGGAAGAAAAAAAAGGCAAGACTTGGCACGGCTCAGTCAAATCAGCTTCTTTTGTCTGCTGTCTCGGCTTGAGCTTCGCGAAAGAAAACCGTCCTGGGGTACAGAAAAACTCACAACTTTTTTTTTTGGTTTTCAAACTTCCGTCGCTTTTTAAGTCTCTTGGGCTCTTGGGAAGTGGTGGTGACATTAAATGGTGTCCAGTTAGCAGTGAGCAGAGAAATAAAAGCTTTTAATGAAGCCACCACAATGTCAGTTTGTACATATGGGAAATACGGTATTTGGTGATTTTTTTTTTTTTCCCTATGTTTGATTAAACTGTAAGGGAGCCGAGTAACTTGGAAGATTACAGAGGGAATGTGTAAATAAAAGGGAGAATTTTGATTTTTTGCAGCAAAACAAAAACTTTTCATCGACACAAACATGCTTTAAAACCGAACCTGACCTCCTTCGGAATACGTTCGGAACGGGAATTCCAGCGTTTCTCTGGACAGAAACGAACTTTTAATGGAACCTCCTTAAAGATTTCATCTGACCCAGCAGTGAAGTAAGAGTAGAGAGAAAGTTGTGACACCTCAATAGAAAAGTGAGTATTAAAGCCACAACGTTTGTTTTTGCTGCTTGGTGCTGTCCTGGCTCCATGTCCCAGCCTTTGGGGACAAACCTGAAGACCCAGCAGGACACGCCGAAGACACCCAGGCTATGCCTGAAGGGCAAAATCAGAGCGTGGATATTCTGCTCCTGCTCTCAAACATTCCCTTCAGTGCATCTTCCTAGAGAGCCTCTGAAATCGCTGAATTTTCTACTTTTAGAAGCAACAAGAGATGGAAAAATATCGGCTGCTGCCAAGTGAGGGATGTTTGAAGATGACACAGTTGATGGCACTGGATACGGAAACTTCAGTTTGTAGTTACAGGACCTGTTTGCTGCAAACAGTGAAAAAAATCTGCTCTTTTCTCAGGAATTAAAAGGAAATGGACTAAAAAAAATCAGTGACGGCTGAAGCGTGGACGCTTCACGATTTCAGTAAAATGAAGAACCTAAAAGTCCATTGTTTTCTCCAAAGGTGCCTGGATTTTCAGGGAGAGAGGTACCTGCCTTCTGATTTCCTGGGAGCAAATATGATCACACTGCCTATTAGGCCTGGATGTGCTGGGATTATCCTCCTGCTGCTGTGACAATCAGCATTATTATTTCAGGGAGTAACTGTAAACCGTAGATTTTTACGGCTCGCCTTCGCTTGGAGTAAGTATTACCCTATCCTTAAAAACTGGATTGTTCAGCCTGTGAGATGTGCAATTCCTGGCATGCTGCACAAGTGCATTTCCCTCATTCTTCCCTGCTGAAGGGAAGAAACAACATTAATGGAAAGGTTTTTAATAGGAATGTGTTTGTGTTCTAACTGTGGCATTTGGATTATGAGACTGCTAAAATTAACTGGTCTTTTTGATGATGTCAAAAATTTGGGTTACTTAATATTACATCAAATTGGTTTCTTAGCAAGATCTGTCTGATTTTTTACTACATCAGTCAGCCTTTTGAAAGATGCTGTAGTTAAATAGTGGGTAAGATGATGTTGTGATTAATATTTGGTGCACTGAAACCTTTTAATAGGGTTTCTTAGGGAGTTTTGAAGAAAAATTTCTATTATTCACACAGCAACTCTGTCTTTCTAAATTCTTAAAAAATATCCTCAACAGCTCTGTGTGGGAATAGGTATCCCGTGGGGGATTTCAAATGGATCCTGGGTGGAAGGGGAGTGTTTGGAGGAGTTGAGTTCTGCTCTCTGTGTGGTTCTTGTCTGTTGTTCCTGTGCAGGCATTGCCATGGGATGTGCTCGGGGACACGGGGATGTGCTGGGCTGAGTTTGCATCACAGCAGTGCCCTAAGTTTGTCTGTCCATGGGGAATTCTGGAAGGAATTCCCTTTATTTCTCAGAAATCGTGTGCAGTCTCAAAGCATTTGCTGTTTTCTTTAATTGTGACATTCCAAACCAAATCTTTACTGGGTGCCCCTATTAAAATTCAGAAAACAACAGAAAACATTTATGGTGCTGCCTCTAAGGGAAATATTAAAATGACCATTACATTTCTAAGAGATACATTAAAATAACGATATTTTGCTCCCAAATACCTACATAATTTCATAAATTCAGGTTTTAAACATGATCAACATGTGGGTGCTTGGAGTGCATTTATATAGAGAAACATTTGTACAAATATTTCAACATCTGTGGACACTGAAGTTATTTTGAAGCAGTTCCTACAATGTTGGAAACACTGTTTATCTCTGAAATATCTCATCAGTACATTTTGGGTTCCTAAATGAAGTACACACCACTGCACATTTCTTTTGGCCTACATAATAAAATATTTTTCTTCCTGTTAAACTCTTTGATTTTAAAAGTTCATCTCAGTGCTGATTTTTTGGAAAATATCCCAACTTGGCAGTTTAAAAATGAAATTGGAATTGCAAGGTTTAAATGGTTGGGACCTGAACATTGGTTGGATTGCATGCAAATGGAATTTCTGGTGTAATTTGAGATGGTTTATTGTATTTATGTATTTTCTTTATCAGCTGGAGTTTTCCGGATACTTTAATCTGATTATTCATTGCCACCATTTGTCTATGATCCTTAATTATTAGATAGGTTTAATAACTTCATAAATGAACAATTTATGTTTAATTCTTAATGAATCATTAATATCTGTTTTAGATTGGATTGTACAGTTCCTTAACGTGGCATATTTCAGTGTGGAGGTGAGGGTTGGTGGTTGGGGTTTAAGTTCATTTTTTGTTATTAAACCACAGATAATAATTCACATTAGAACATCCCATTTGATACTGTGATGGGCTGATGTCTGATTTCACTTGTGGTGATTAATAGGACATAAACCAAGGTTTACTTTGCTGTTTTAATTAGTGTCAAAGTAGTTTGAGATCAAAATGGGCCTGGAGAGGGCTTAGTTTGTGCATTTTATATTGATATATTCAAGCATTTTTAAAATGAACACTTTCTCTGACCCCCTGTGGTTATTGGACAAGGAAGAGATGAGCAGTTCAGTATGACTGTGGATTCTCCCTAAATATGGTTGTAGGACAATAGTATAAATGTTGAAATGCAGTTTATAGAGGTTTTAGGTGTTATTTTGCATTCCTATAGCTATGGGAGATTATCTTGATATTCTGCATATGGTAGAACTCTATGTGTTGAGGTGTCCTCAGCATCTATAAAAATATTTAAATAAAAAAATTAAAAAGTTATATTTGATATATATATTTTAAGGCTCTTTCCATTTACCATTTATTCTTTACCATTAATCCAGAAGAATTGCTTATTTTGTAGACCACGAGTCCAAGGTGTTTTCTCTTGGCACAGTGGGATTGACTTGGGTGTAATTCATCCCCTTTATTCCATACAGGCCACAGTCTTTATCCATGCCAGAAAAAATTTGAGCAAAATCAATATTATTTTGTCCACTGTAACTATTAAAATATCATTTAAGTGAGTTGAGTAACTTTTGTAGTCATTGTGGAGGAATAAACACCTTTAGGAGGTGATTAGGGAGATTGTCCCATCAGTCCTGTGAGTCACTCTCTTTGTTGACCATAAAAAATTGGAAAACAGAAGGAAAAATGATGAGACTATAAAATTATTCATTTGTAGTATTTTTAAGTTATATTGTCTGCTATATTCTCATTTATTTATCAATGAGGAATAGCTCACAGTTGTTTAGACTGATTCTGATAATTTTCTTACTGAAATTGTTGTAGAAAGAATAGAAGCTTGTACTGTTAGTAATTATGGACATCCATGTTTTCCTATTTTTTTCTATAATTAAATTATGCCCAGTGTACATCTGTTCCTCTGAGTCACTACAGCAGTTTTTCCATGTTTATTGGATGCTATGGAATTGAAAGTGTTTTTAGGGATAAATTATAGGTCATGCAAAAAATTCCCATTATTGTCTTTTCTTTACATTTGTTTAATCACCTATTTTTGCTAAGTTTGCCAGGATCAAGCAGAATCTTGGTGTCATCTTTTCTCCTGTTTGCTGCTGACCTCTACAGCCTGTGTCAAATTCTGGTTTGTCTGAACCTCTGTACTATCAAATTTTGGGATTTTAAAACAGGAAATGCAGTGTTTGCAGCACTGTTTGCTCTGTGTGCTCTTATTTTGTTAATCAACAGATTAATAGGAGAGAAATTAGGGAATATCCAATCCCTGATCTTGAGCAGGGACACCTTCCACCACCCCAGGCTGCTCCAAGCCCTGTCCAGCCTGGCCATGGACACTTCCAGGGATGGGACAGCCACCACCTCCCTGGCAGCTGGTCCATGACTGATGGTTCAGACACCTCCAGATCCACATTTTAGGAAGTAGTCAGATCCCAAGAAAAGTGTCTCCCTCATATGGACACAACCCTTTCACTGAATGCCAAAAGAAACTGGAATGTCTGAGAAAGGTTTGGTTGAGTTCACTAAACTCAATGAAAAGATCTTCCATCTACATTAATATTAAAAGAATAAGAGAAGAAGCATGAAAAAGCATTATTTTTTTCTCTGCTAAATTACATCAAAGTGGCAAATTTCTTGACCATCTTCTTGGATTATGCACGTAAGAGTTCCTGTTTTCTTCCTGACACATAACAAGGGTTTAGTCCTCATTCTCCAAATGCAAACTTTGGATTTCAGCACTGAGAGGTTTCCATTGTATTGATTTTTCCATGCAAACCTTTGCCCCTTTTACACCTCAGCACAACACCAAATGTGCAGTGTAAGAGTAGATACCGAGTAAAAAATGCTTTGCTCCATGAAAGATTCCTCTGTGGGTTTTGTTTTGGAAGCCCCACAGCTGTGTTTTTTCCAGTCCTACAGATGGGAAAAGAAATAAAGTTTGTTTCTTGTTCATCTGATGTACAGCAAGTAAAAACTAAGAACTCTACAGACAGTACAGTGTTAAGATGATTCAAATTTTTGTTTTCCACAGACAGTGATTTTGGTAATAAAAATTCTTCCATCCCAGATTAAAGCACCTGCAGAGACTGTGGAGAGGACAGACTGTGAGAAAATGTGTAGGTTCAGAAGGAACATACTCAGAAAAAACTCAATTTATTTTGACCTGTATTGACAGAAAAGGTTAAATATGGTAGGTTGAGAAGTTTTGCACTGAACTGTAGGTGGTATCCACTGATAAAATCCTCTCCAGGAAATTGGTAACCTCCTCTTGTTTTAGGCAGTTTTCCCATTTCTAAGACCAGCCTGGTGTTTGCCCGTATGTTTCCATTATAATCTGTTCCCAGCTGGAGAGAGCTGTGCTGCTCTGTCCTTGTTCATTGTTCATCTTCCTTCTGATCTCTGTAGGTGGGAAGGCAGGAAGGACTTCAAGGAAAGAGAGGATCTCTACTTAGTTAAGGCTTATTGCTTTCATTGACATGGTGGAATCATGGAGTGAGGAATCCTTTGGGTTAAAAGGGACCTTAAAGTTCTCCAGTGCCACCCCCTGCCATGGGCAGGGACACCTTCCACTATCCCAGGCTGATCCAAGCCCTGTCCAGTCTGGCCCTGGACACTTCCAGGGATCCAGGGGCAGCCACGGCTTCTCTGGGTATTCTATTCCAGGGCCTCCCACTCTCACAGGGAACATTTCTGTCCCTGTATATAATCTAAATCCCCCTCTTTTGGTTTAAACCCATTCCTCCTTGTCCTAATGGCTTTGTTACCTACGTTTTATATGGCTTTTGTTTATATCTATGGCTTTTTATATTTATATTTTATAAATCCTTCTTTAGTTGTTCACAGTTGTGATGCATTTCCATGGCTTGAGATGTTTTGTTCTGCTGCCATTACACTTCTGGCTCTACTTTTCTGTTTTTGTGCACCTAGTGTAAAAACTTCACACAAACGAGTTTTTGTAATGTCTGCTGTATTTGTTTTTTTTAAAGCTATGATTAAACTGGTAAACTCATAGTGTTGGTGTAATTTTGCATTTAAGATACGTTCTGCTGTTGCAATAAACCCCATTGTCCCAGTATGATGCTTTTCCTTTCATATGGATTCACGCTGTAGAACATAATTCTTTCTCTTTGGTAGAGATTCATCTGAAAAGGAACTGTTAAAAGCCAATATATTTGTAGTGAATGAAGCAGTTTTAGCAGAGAGAACAATGTGGTTCTGCAACACTGTCTCACTTTCTCCTGTTGAAAATTGCTCTGGTGCAGGAGACTGTTGTGGCACTTATTTTTATAGTTGCAAAACATTATTCTTGTTATTTAATTCAGCTGCTGACATAATGAGTGCTTGGCTGTAATGAATATTTGATGTGTTTATGCTAATGTAAAGGCCTAACTATTGCCAGTTCTCTCCAACCTTTCTAACTTTTTAGACAACAATTTTAAGAGCAATGCACTTTGACCAATGTATCTTGATGAAAAGGGAGAATATTTTTATGGACGCTCAATTAAAAGCTTGTAAATTCATTTTCTTGTGGTCTTAGCTGTTATTCTGTAAGATTTTAAATTGAAATGGTCTCTTTAGACTCTCATAAGAGAATTGGGCCAGGATGAGTATCTGCAGTGTAGGTGTGTGGGACTCATTACTCTTGTTTTCCCTCAGAGTCAGCAGCCAGAGCTGGGCACTTTTAGGCAGATTTGGTCATAATCTAATCCCAAGGTATTGGAGCTGCAGGTGGAATAGTTCCCAGTAAAACACAGAATCTTCTAAATAATTTTCTCCTAAAGGCAGCATAAGAAAGACACAGACATGTTTGAAAGGGTCGAGACAAGAGGACAAAGATGCTCCCAGGGCTGGAGCCAGGCTGGGAGAGCTGGGGGTGTTCACCTGGAGAAGAGAAGGATCCAGGGAGAGCTCAGAGCCCCTTCCAGAGCCTAAAGGGGCTCCAGGCGAGCTGGAGAGGGACTGGGGACAAGGGATGAAGGGACAGGACACAGGGAATGGCTTCCACTGCCAGAGGGCAGGGATGGATGGGATATATTTGGAAGGAATTCCTGGGTGTGAGGATGGTGAGACTCTGGCACAGGGTGCCCAGAGAAGCTGTGGCTGTCCCTGGATCCCTGGCAGTGTCCAAGGCCAGGTTGGACAGGGCTTGGATCAGCCTGGGATAGTGGAAGGTGTCCCTGCCCATGGCAGGGACTTTAAGGTCTCTTCTGACCCAAAGCATTCTAGGATTTTTTCAAATCCTGCACCCACCTGTGCCAGCCAACAGCATCTCTGGATTTTGAGACCTTATAGTGCCACGAAGTTCACAATACTCTGATCACTCTGTGAACTTTTAGGAGTTCTCTTACTCTACTTTTTTATTTTTAAAAAGGGAAGTGTTTCCTGTGCTCTGTTGTCTTTTTTTTTTTTTTAAATGAAACTTGTGTGTCCCTTGCATGACAGATGTCCTCACAATTGTCATTATCACAGACAATCTCAGTGCTCCCGACTGCAGCCATCACCTTTGAGCTGTCTGTGGGATGTGGAGAATTTTGCCTGTGGTATTTCCTCTCAGCTCTTCCATCCTCTAGGATCAGGCACAATCCCACTGGCAGGAATTATACCTGATATTACTGGAAAACATTCCTGACCGTGTCTCATTGTGAAAGGGCACAGCCCTGTACCCCAGAGTGGCCAGGCTTGGGTTTGCTTTCTGGCTTCCTTTGTAAGGAGCTCATTGAAACAAATCTTTTGGGTATTCAGCAGCCAAGGATAGTTTGAAAATGAAAAAAAACCAACCAAGAAACCATAGTCAGATAGTGAGAAAAACGCAAAAAATGACAGAAATAGGAGGAAGGAAACCAAGTAAAGAAAGTGGGGATGAGAAAAATGCTTTTAGGTGAAGTCTTGCCAAGAAGTGACTCCAGACAAGTTTTCATGGTGACTTTTCTTTTGCTATTAGGAACAGAAATCTCTTGGTTACACAGAGTTCTTTTACTCTGCACCATCGATTTTCCTTGCTCTCTGTGCTTTGTAGTAAATGATCAACCTCCTGTTCTGGCAGGGAAAGAGAGTTTTATCTTTGTGTTCCTGGGGTATGAGGGAACAGAGCCAATTAAATTAATTTAATTTTGGACAGCATATTAAGAGTCAGTAATCCTATTGTATTATGGCTGCATGTCAGTTAAAGCTATTTGCACCCTCTACTTGCTTGGATTTTTTTTTAGCATATTTGGATTTTTCTTTATGTTCAAGAATTTTTTTTTTCCTTTGCTTTTGGGTAACTGCAAGGTCCTTATGTGCATTTCAAAAAATATTCTTAGCTTACTGGTGTGTTTTATTAAACTTAATCTTTCACATAGAAGGTTTAATTTAAAGATGAGAGGGATATGTATGTATCTATATAGTATGTATATGTATATGTATATGTATATGTATGGAAAGACTTTTTTCTCATGTGCTTCTTTTAGGTAATTAAACCATTTACATTTTTGCATTTTAATTAGGTATCGTAAAGTTTGTTTAAAGATTTTTTTTTTATTTTTCTGATAAATTTTCCAGATATTCTGGTGTTCAACTCAGTTTGTACACCTGCTTCAGTTTGAGTTTCTGGGTGACATTTAGACCAAAAACTCTGTAATTATTTCCTAGCAAATCATTCCAATTTCATTTGTAATAGTTAAAAATAAACCAAGGAAATGTGTAAAGTCCTTGTCTGCCCACACTGTAGTGAAACATTTCCTTAAAAGCCTGTGGTGGGAGCTGGAGTTTCTCATGTTGCCTCAAATTCACTGTTTTTCTTCTACAAGTAATTTTTATGTATAAAAAGTTTATAGATTTAGGTAGTGAATGCAGTTATTAGATTTTAAAAGTGCCTTTGAGCTTCAGACTGGTTTTTGTTCAATGCTACAATGAGGGACATGCTGACCCTTCTGAGCCTTTCTGAGGGACATGTGAAAATTAACTTTGTCATATGCATGTCTCAGGATGACACCGGGAGGTTTGTGTGGCCTAAAAGTCAAAATACCTGATGGAAAACTTGGAGTGCACTTCCTGTGATCCTAAAACCATTCAGGGACTGAAAGGCAGGACCTCCACTGGTCTTTCTGCTGCCTTGAAGGGCACCTGCACAATTTGTTTCATTTGGGATTTCTGCTGAAGCACCTGAGTTTTCCCCTGCCACTTTCTGTCCAGATGGGGTCTTTTGTATTCCTGGATTGGACACTCACATCTCAAAGTTCTTGTCCTTAAGGATCCTCCAGAGATGGCAGCAGCCATGGAAAATTCCTTCCTGTTACTTGGGGAGCTGTGAGGCTTTGCTGTGAAGCCAACTTAGATATTATGGAAAAATTCTTCCTTGTGAGGGTGGGGAGGTTGCCCAGAGAAGCTGTGGCTGCCCTTGGATCCCTGGAAGTGTCCAAGGCCAGGTTGGATGGGGCTTGGAGAAACTTGGGATAGTGGAAAGTGTCCCTGCCCATGGCAGGGGTGGGACTGGATGATCTTTGAGGTCCCTTCCACCCCATACCATTCCATGATTCCCATGGTGCTTCACCCCAAAGAAAGCCCCCTCAAATGCTGCAATTACAGAAGGGGAAACTGAGATATCCAAGGCAGCTGATGAAGATGTTCCCACCTTCTCCTGCTGCTCAGGGTCCAACAAATGAGCCCCACTTGCTGTGTTAGAAAAAATCCCAGATCCTGGCTCCTCAATGAGAAAATAAATAATACAAAAAGGGTTTTTTCCTCACTCCTGTAGGTGCTCAGAAAAGGACTTTGAACTTCTTGTCAGAGTTGCAGAGCTGAAGATAGACCTGAAAATGATGCTTTGTATGGATCACCTGCAGGTTCCATATTCCAGGCTGTGATTCCTAGTCCAGGAATCAAAATTTGGGAGCAGTTAGAGGAATATCCTTCTCCAGTAACTCAGTATAATGTGCAATGACTTTAATATTGATGAAAAGGCTCCCTTAGATTATCCTTTAAATAGTTTTATTCCTAACCTGTGAATACCGCTTAGCAGTTTCAGATAAAATTGGCTTTATATAAAATTGAAGAGCCTGGAAAAAATGCTCTGTATTGTTAACTCTGTTTTGGCTGAGTTGAAACTTGCACCTCACAGGCCGTATTGGGATTGGACTGGAATGGTGGGACTTGAGCATTTGCTATCCCCACACAGCTTCTGTCTGAATTACATAAAACTTGAGCATTTTAAAATTTCTTTTGTTTGACAGTAAGTGAAATTAAACCCTTCATCTCCCCTTCCAACCTAGGAAGTGTCACCTTTATCTCATGATTATTTTTGTGATCAAGCAGTTGCAGATTCCAAAGTCCCAGTGCCTTTAATGGGACAGCTTAAGTGGTCATAAAGATGATTACAGATATTTTGTGTAGTTCAAACATTGTGAAACCAAGATGTAATTTTGCTATTGGTGTCAGCAGCCATTGGTGTCCTATTCCAAAAGGACATTCCCAAAGCAGTTGGAACCCTCTGAATTCTGTACCTTAGGTAGCAGGAACAGGCTTCCAGGGCTTCCCAGATTTAATTTCTGCACTGTGACAAAATATTTAAAGCCCATATGTTGAAAGTGGCTTTCACAGCCTGTATTTGGGCTTTGATTTCATTGGAAGGTGTGTGAGACTGCTCCTTTGGAAAATCAGGCTCCTCTAATTACGTAGGTAACATATTTTAAAATGTTAGAGTCTGCCTATGAATCATTTCTCTCCCATTATTAGAGGTGACATTTCCATTTAATTTCCCAGTGGGATTCCATTTAATGTTTTCAAAACAACATCAGTCGACATCATATTTGTTTTGGTTGTTTGCCTTTACAAAGAAATTTTTATGAGAGGAATTGCAAAGTTTTGAAAATGGAATAAAGAAGAGTTTTTAGAGAGGAAATATTTGTAAAACTTCCACTTGTTATTTTCTTTCAAATTCAATACCTTGAATAGATGTCAGATTCGTGAGGCAGCTGAGACATGTCTAAATATTCTCAGAAACAAAGGATTTGGAAGTCTGCTGAATTTTCTTATTTTGATCCTGTTCTCATCCAGTGAATTGTGCATATTTAGTGCAGTGAATGGAGCTGGTGCTTTGCTTTTAATTCACACATGAAGAATTTAGTCTGTCCTTGGAGTATTCAGGACATCTTACCATGAATATTTTTTTTAAGCTGGTAAATTGAACTTATGTTCCATTGCTGCTCTGATGGGACATACAGAAGCTGTTCTGGATATGTCTGTACTAAATAAAAGTGATTTTTGACCCTGAGTGCATGTGGCACAGCCTGGAGTTGTCACACAGGTCAAGGCAGGGTTCAGCCAAGGGGACAAGACTCTGTGTTCTCCAAACATCTTATTTTTTTGTATAGGACAAAGGCTAATTGTGGCTTGAAGTTTTATCAGCCGTCACTGATAAGATTCCGGGAGATATTTGAGTCTCTGCCTTGTTTTGGGGTTGGTGTATCAAATATAAAGTGAAACTGAATTGTTACAAAAATTGTAAATAAAGAAAAAGGCTTCTGCTTTTGGGAGAGTGTGAAAAGGGAGGGGACAAGCAGAGAGGGGAAACAACGTGTGAAGAATAAGAGAGACATAAAATCTTAGTATGCTGCTTATTAATAGGATTTATTGCTGCTATTTGTAATAACCCTGATTGAAAGCATTTCTTTTTCGTCACGTGCTTGGTATTTCCCAGAAAATTAGAAAATAACATTAAATGTGTTGCTTTCTACCCCTGCATCTCCTTTCCCTTCCCCTGATCTTTTTTACTTGGGAGGTTTTAAACATTTATGGGGGAAAACCATTTTAAAAAGGGCATGTAGCACCAAGGTAATAATCACAGAGCTGTGCTGCTTTATGGGGCAATAATCCAGTTGCCTTGTTTGAAAAAGCTACTTGGCCTTCATTCTCCAAGGCTTTTCCTTAGGGAATGGGGCTGGATTATTGCCTTGTAAAACAGTGCTGCATCCCTCTTGTTGATTAATTATAAATCTCTGCTCATGGAGTACTTTCTGTTTTACAGCATTCCCATTCCTTTCCTTCATGGCTTTGTCCTGCTTTCTGAGAATTCACAAATAAAAGCTGAGTTTTTCTCGGTTTGTGGCACTCAAACATCAATCTTCAATCTGGGAGTTCTTCTGTAAGCATGTTACACATTTATTTTCTCCAAATAAAGGGGAAGCACAGTTTACTCCATTACAAGTTTCTACCACATATCCACTTCTTTTCTGCGGCCACTGGGATGTATAAAACTGCAATAAATAAATATTAGCAAGGAACTCAAGTAGTACCACCAGTATGAATTTCCTGAATCTCCTTAGGTTAGAGCTGGGAATGTGATACCTTACGGTGCCACCATCAAGCTACTGTCATTGTTAGCACTAAGATGAATGTTGAACCCCTAAATTATATTGATTGATCTTTTTGGGTTCTTCCATAAAATTTTTAAGTATTTTTCCACTTCTTGAGGCTTTCTGGGAATGGTCCAGAAATACCTGNGGGAAGCACAGTTTACTCCATTACAAGTTTCTACCACATATCCACTTCTTTTCTGTGGCCACTGGGATGTATAAAACTGCAATAAATAAATATTAGCAAGGAACTCAAGTAGTACCACCAGTATGAATTTCCTGAATCTCCTTAGGTTAGAGCTGGGAATGTGATACCTTACGGTGCCACCATCAAGCTACTGTCATTGTTAGCACTAAGATGAATGTTGAACCCCTAAATTATATTGATTGATCTTTTTGGGTTCTTCCATAAAATTTTTAAGTATTTTTCCACTTCTTGAGGCTTTCTGGGAATGGTCCAGAAATACCTGAAATAACAAGAAGCCAGACACAGCCATGTTCATGTGGTTGCTGGCAGGACATTTTCCAAACTCCAGGTAAGCTGGCAGGACAATTAGGTTGGAAGTGTTGCCAGGCAGGGTTCCAAATTGATAGACCCTGTCCAAATTGGAAGATTATGGGATTTGTAACATCACCTGTAATTTGTATGCTGAAGAGGAGCGTGAATAATGTTCTGATGTCTTTTTGAGGGGTGTTTGCTCAGTGTACAGTGAGGGAATGGATATTTTTGGATGTTACATTTATGATTTGTGCTTGGCAAAGGGGCCATCACCATTCCTGATTTATTTATGTATCAGCTTCCATACAATGCTTGAAAATAATTTGGAAGCTGAAGCTGTGTGTGACCAGCAGCTTCCTGAGCCGTGTTTGATACGGAGGATTTATCACACCTCCAGCTCTACATCAGTGGTGATTATCAATTGTTTTCTTGATTGTCATGGTTTTCTTCAGCAAAACAATGACAGGGAAAAGTGTGATTGCATTAAGGAAAATATTCTTCATAGTCAAGAGTGTGAATCACCAGCCTTGGAGAATTTGAAAACTTAAGTGGAGGTGACCCTGAGCAGTTGGATTGAACACTGGATGTGTTCCTCTGTGAGCAGGGGTTTGGGTTCAGTGATGCTTCCACACTGCATCCTTCAGTGATTGAAACTGGGAGGTGCTGCCGTGGATTCCAGTGAATTTCTTCCATGTCAGACAGCTTTTCTGTGTTCTCACTGTTTGTGAGAAGCCATCTTCTCATTCTCCTGCTTTAGTAGTTCATGAACCACTCATTCATATGGAGAAACTTCTGGATAAATTGGAGAATTCATCCTTGGGGTCTGTGTGTGTGGGACAAGCTCAAGTGTTCTGCTCCCTCAGTTTTAGGGGCACCAGCAGATGTTGGAGGAGTCAGCTGCTCTCAATCCACACATCAGCAGTAAGGTGAGAATAGAGTGGGGAATATTTATAAACTTTTCAAATGCTTGACAGGAAGGAGCTCAGCCCATGCTTGGTTGCCCCATCCCAGGATCATACCTGGAATCCATTTCTGTCTGTGATAGGCTACGTCATCATAGTAAATGAGTTTTCTGCTTTTCAGTCAGTCTGACCACTGTTAAACTCCTTCAGCTGACAGAGCCCTACAGCAACACTCAAAACAGCTTCTGGGGAGGTTCCTGGTCTGTACTGACATTTTTTGAGTAGAGAAGTACACAGCCAGTCTTCAGGACTCTCTGGGATCACAAAATCATGTCATGGGCTGAGCTGGAAGAGACCTTAAAGATCACCTCCTTCCAAACCCCTTCCATGAGCAGGGACACCTTCCAATAGACCAGCTAGTTCTAATGTTTAAATTTCCTTAAATTAGATTTTTTTTTCTCCCTTTTCTCCTCAGCTTCATGATTTCTTGTTGGTTTGTCTCTGCTTCTGTTGCTGATAGCTCAGTGACCTCACACACTGAGATCACACAATTTTTTTGACACTCCATATGCAAAAACCTCTCGTGCTTGCCTGATTTACAAGGAGGTTATTAACTCCTGGTGGGGTCATGCCTCTTTCTCACCCAGTAAGGCAGAGCACAGGTTTCACAGTGACATTCTGTGCCCTGCTTTTTTGTGGTTTTTATAAATACAGGCAGTTAACAAATGGGTGTTATAGACACATAAATGGGAGATTACTGTGTCCTGCTATTGATTTTTGTTTGAGACCAGACACTGATGATTCACCACCTGCTGGTGACAGTGAATTTTGGGTGCCTGATTCTCAGTGTTGTTTTTGAGGGAATTCATGATATCTCTAGAAATTTTTGATGTTTGGATGCTTGGCAGAGTCTGCCATTCTCTGTCTGAAATGGTAATAGGTGTGATCACCCAAGAAATAAGAATTTTTCAGTTCTTTGATTTAAGTCATCGGTGCTGATGACTCCTCACTTTTACGAAGGTCTTTGATTCTTGAATATTAGAGAAGATCAGAATGGTTCAGGATGGAAAACACCTTTAAGATCATCAGCTGTTAACTCAGCACTGCCAAGCCACCACTGAACCATGTTGAACCATGTTACCTAGAATAAAGGTAAATATTTCTCAGTTTACCCATATAAAACAGTTTAACACTAATAATCTCAAAAGGATTTTTATGAACAGTGCATTCTGATGAATGGTGTTGTATTATTTACAATTATTTACAGTTATTTCATAATTTAGACTGTGCATTTTTATTTTTGCTGTGTCTAAATTTTGGGTAGAATGGATAAACATACTCAGTTATCAAAGAGATTATTTAGTATTAAGTAGAATTAGGAGGAATGCACAGCTAGGAGAATGAGTTTTGGGAAGCAGCAAGAGAAGGTTACTGTGTACTTAAAGGGCTGAATTGCTGGTTTTGGTTGCAGGAAATCTCTGAAAAGGTTTCTAATGAAGAACCAATTTAAATTTAGAAAAGAGGAATCCTCATATGCCATCACCTGGTTTGGGACATGCAGGTTAATAAATTTTTTCCCTTTATGTATCCTCAAGAGAGGCATCCCTTAAAAATGAAATACATTCCTGCACCCCCACCCCCTAATTTCTTATTGTTTTGTGCAAATGAAGTCAGAGCAGGAGGGGCTTTTAACTTCACTTAGAGAAATAATTGGTAGGATATATGATGCAAATAAATTGGCTCAAATTTCCCCTTAATGTACCTCGGCTTCAATTCTCCTGCTGCCCTTCTGAACTGTAGTTATTGTGCTGGCACTGGAGGTACCTTTGAAGAGGCAGAGCTGCCTGTGGCAGTCAAAGCAAAATCAGAAGAAAATTTAAATGATTAATTAATGTAATCTAGTGTCTGTTTTACCAAAGGCTTTTGGGGACTTATTGAGCTCGATTAATGAGAGAAATTCCAGCGGCAGGTTTGGAGAATGGGTTTTTGAAGAGTGGAAATGACACAGCTGCTGCAGGGGAAGTGATCAGGCACCTCTTCATATTAAACCACCTACTGAATGAGGAGTAAGGAAAAATATTCTCTAAAAGCTTCTATTTTTCAGTTAATTATTGTTTAGTGTTTGTAAAAATCAACCTGGTACAGAATTGTTTTAAAGCTGTAAAGGACAACAGGACATAAATCTCAACTGTAGTTATGAGCTGTGAGTGTCCACATTCCTAAAAGGGGCTGGGTAAACTTCTGGAAGAACCACGGGGGGATATGGAATAGAGGTGGAAAATATTCTAGGAAGTTGCTCTTCTCTTGGAGGGAGAGCCAGGGCCCGAACTGACTCTTAGTTCATCTTGGTCTGTTGTGTGTTTTAGGATTCAGAAATACCTGCAATCAAATGAGGAAGGTAAAAATTTTGAGATATTTAAAATCTAGAAATGTTTTTATCCATTTAAAATCGTTGTTATCCTGCTTAAATTTGAAAACAGACAGTGATGAACTAAAATATTATTTCATACCGTTACAGACAGGTTAGGGATTCTGGAAGTTTTCATACTTCAGTTCCTTACTCTGAGCAAGGCAGCCTTCAAAGTTTGGGCCTTGCTCATTGACTTCTGAAAATCTCCAAGGTTTTAATCCCATTTTTAGGCACCTTGTTCTTGTGCTTAACTCCTTCCATTGTGAAGAACATTTTCCTTTTGTGGAAAAGGAAAGTTTTCTTGCTGCTCATATCTTGTTTCAAAAGCATACAACTAATACTTGTGAAGCACCTACAGGGTTTTTTTTTTTGTTTTCTTTTTTGTTTTCTTTTGTAGTAATTTATTGAAAATGAAAACTAAAAAGTGAAGGTTTGCACTGTGTTGGGTAATCGTAGCTTGGAAGAGTTGTCTGGAGGTCTGTGGAGGTGAAGTTGCCCACCCATCTAAATGTAGATGGCTCTCTATCAAAAATGTTTTATTTGTGAAAAGTAAAAGTAGATTTTTTTTTTTCTGGCCAGAATGTCAATGACAAAATGAAAAAATGATGAAAAAATATTTTTCAGTATAGAAAAAAATTTTGCTTTAACCTGGCTCTATGGACTAAGCATAAGAATGTTAATTTAAAAGATGTGCTAATTATTATTTCTCTTTCAAGAATAGAGGCAACAGTATTACCAAAGGTGTGGCTGACAGTCAGGAGGCCAATTTGACAGTGACAGAATAAAGAATGGGAGGCAGAATTATAGAATCAGGATCACTCAGGTTGGAAAAGAGCTCTAAGACCATCGAGTCCAACCTGTGACTGACCCCACCTTGTCACTGGGTGCCACATCCAGTCATTCCTTGGACACCTCCAGGGATGGGGACTCCAAACCTCCCTGGGCAGCCCCTCCCAGTGCCTGACCACCCTTTCCATGAGGAAATTCTTCCTGATGAACTGAGGTAAAGTGATGAAGGAGTAAGAAACCTGGAAAAGGGGCTAAGAATGAGCCCCCAGGCAATCTGAATGGGGGAGTGGGAGAAGGGAAGGAAGGAGGATGACTTGCAGAACTCAGGTGAGGAATGAGATCGTGGGGCTTTCAGGGGAGCTGTGACACAACTGGGGAAAGCAGGATGGAGACGTGGAATTTTAAAGGGACACATTTTAAGGTCTTGAGGCACAGGGGAAAGCCACCAAAAGAAGCTGAAATGTTCCCTCCTCATCACTGGCCACACCATGAGCAGACATTCCACCTTGCTGGGGTTCCCAGTACACCCAGTATCCTCAGCAGGACCCTCAGATTCCTCCTGGAAACACAACTGATCCCCCAATAAGCTGTGTATCCATGAGCAGCAAGGTTTTAGTTTATCTCTTTCATGGGTACCTTCCCCAAATTAGGGCATGTGATGTGCCCACGTTTTTAATATCAAGAGGTTTCACTAAATGTGAAAAGTATCTTTTTTAAAGCTTGCATAAAATCCTGCATTTGAATACAAAGCAGCTGCTTCCAGGAACCATAATCCAGCCCCAAAGCACCAAGGAGGTTCATTATTCAGCCCAGGAACATTCATGCTCCTCATGCTCACAAATTCAAGCACAAATGTTCTCCCTCTGGCTTTTGGTTTAGTGAAGGCTCTGCTAACTAAAGATCTCTTTCTTCACTGACTCCATAAACACCTGGATTTATCCTGGTTGCCAAGCCAGCCCACCTTGTTCCTTGCATTGTAAATGCACACAACACCTCAGTTTTGATTATGATTATGATATAGAAGTGACAGATTAAAATGCCTTTAAGTAGCTTCACCTTATCCACAAGTACCAAAAGGTTGTTTCATCCCTTTTCTGTAGTTTCTGTTTAAAATGGCTGTCTCTGTGTCAGGGGGTACCTGCCAGGACAGCAAAGGATGAGCTGTACTACCTAAAAATTTTCACTGGTTTGTATCTGTCAGTGATAATTCTGTTATTGCAGCCTGCAGGAAAGATGGAGAGAGACTTTGGACAAGGGCCTGGAGTGACAGAAAAAGGGGTGATGGCTTCAAATTGGCAGAGAGCAGGGATAGATGGGATATTGGGAAGGAATTCCTGGCTGGGAGGGTGGGCAGGCCCTGGCACAGGGTGCCCAGAGAAGCTGTGGCTGCCCCTGAATCCCTGGAAGTGTCCAAGGCCAGACTGGATGGGGTTTGGAGCAATCTGGGATAGTGGAAACTCTCCCTGGCCATGGCAGGGGGTGGAACTGGATGAGCTTTAAGGTCCCTTCCAACCCAAACCATTTCATGATTGTGCATCACACATTCTTTAGGAGTTGCCAAGCCTTTGAGACATTGAGCTACAGTGTTAGAATTTTTTTGAGTTAAAAGTTATTTATTTCACATAATTTTAAAGGTTCAGGTTGTTTTGATCGTTCTTTAATAAAGATCAATTTAATATAATGTCCATAATTATTGGTGATTTGGAATTGCAGTGTCCTAGCAGCTGAAATCAATTTTAAAAAAAGGTTGTGTATGGAGAAATCTACTTTTCCCTACTTATGTATTCATTTCATACTCTTACTAATTGGGAAAACTGTAGCCATTTTTATTTTAAAAAAGGTCCTCAGTCCTCTTTATTTGCTCAATACTTTTCAGTATTTTAATACTTTTTAAGTGGGGTTGTTGGGGTGTCCTGTGCAAGTCCAGAGGTTGGACTTGATGATCCTGGTGGTTCCCTTCCAACTCAAGGGATTCTGTGATTCTGTGACTCACTTTGTACCAGATTCAAAGAAAGCTTCTAAATGTCCTTTTATTCCAGTGGGTTATAAAGTCCCCGAATTCCTGATTTCTGATCACTGCCCAAATGGGTCTTGAGATTAACTTGATTGTTCATGACTTTATTAGGATTTTAAGTTTGGCTTAATCTACCTCATGTTTTCACTCTGTCTTACAGCACAATCCCTGCACAATGGATGCTTGTGAGCATTAATATTAAATATTATTTAAACCTGCATTTTAAAGCAAACCATATTTTAAACAAAGCACAAGCAGCACATACGAAGATATAACCTTTGCATTTGATACCTGTAGTTACTGCAAGCATTTGGGGATGTTAAAAAGTTATTGTTGATAAACTCAAATGCTGGAAAAATCTTGATCTCTCAGCTTTGTACCATTTCATGCCAGGCTTGGCTTAAGGGACTTTTTTTTGCCCATTTTGCATATTTTTTAAAAAAAACAAAGTCACATAAACCTACTCATCGATCCAGAGGAGAATTTTTTTTAATTAATTGAAAGCATTTTGTCCTTATTTACATTTTACACACTGATTTTCTCTGTCCTAGTAAAAATGCCAGTTTTTAGTCGTGGTTTAAATGAGGGGACCAAGAGCACTGTCAGAGTGGGGACGAGCTCTCTGAGAATCTGTTCCTGCTTGCAGCAGATCTGGGGAGTTCAGAAATCGTTCTGCACTTTCCAAGACTCTGTTTTGAACCACGAGAGACATTTCAAAGAACTCTCCCCTTCTCACAGGGGTATTTGCTTAATCATCTTTGCTGGAACAACTTCCTTTGGAATGCTAATGAATCCTCAGCTCCGGGAGGTTCTTTGTACCAAGTTGCTGTACATGAGATTTAACGCTGTGAAAAGCACACACAAGGAAATTTAACCCCCAAAACAGGGGCCAGCCCCGTTCTTGCTGCTCCCTGACATGCAGGACATGAAGAGGTGATTGACTGAAATAAATGTTGTGGGGTTGAAGAGGGACAGGCTCAGTTGTAGCCTTGCTCTGCTGGGTGATGGCAAAGCCCTGGGATAATGCCCTTGTAGGTCTACATTAATTACTCAGTAATTATCCAAGGAGAGAAATAAATAATTTTTTGAGAGAAGATATTAGAAGGGATGTTGTATAGCTGTAGTTCTCATTGAAAAAATAGGCTTTCCTGTAAGCTCTCCTCTTTTGCCAACTTTTAAGAATTCTCCTTTTTAATGCATCATCTTGGGGTATCAGAGAAATGTGGAATGGTTTGGGTTGGATGAGAACTTAAAGTTCATCCAGTTCCACCCTTTTCCATGGGCAGGGACACCTTCCACTATCCCAGGTTGCTCCAAGCCCTGTCCAACCTGGCCTTGGACACTTCCAGGGATCCAGGAGCAGCCACAGCTTCTCTGGGCACCCTGTGCCAGGGTCTCCCCACTCTCACAGCAAGGATTTCCTCCTCACATCTCATTTCAATCTCTCCTCTTTCAGTTTAGAGCAGTAAATAAATACTGGCCAAAAATAAGATTACCTGGAAATTTGAAAAGGATTTCCAAAAATTGCAAACATCAAGTTCTGGACTGGCTTTCCAAAGGCATTAATGAGGCAAATCACGTAAATGTTGTATAAATTAAAGGACCAGGGTATTGCTGGGAGCATGGGATTGCCTCAGTGACCCAGATGGTCCCTTCCTAATAGAATAACAATTAAACAGTAGCTGAGAATATAAAATAATTTCCAATGTGAATTGTGTTTATCAGAATATCCGACTTTTATTTTTTTAAAATTATTTGACTCTTCAGCCTTTATTCATTGTACAACTAGGGGCTGGAGATAAAATTTTAACTCATTGATGAAAATATGCTGCCATTCTTTGGGAGTCTTGAGATGTGCCATTATTCCATTTGATAGTTGCAGAAAAATACCTTGGTGAATAAAAGTATTTTTATTAAATTCCTGCTATCATATCTCCCTTTTTACATTTGGCAAGGATTAATATTACTCCATCGTTTAGTCATAAAAGAACAGGTCCTTGTAATGAACTGTGGCAGGGGAGAGGTGAAGGAGAGCTTTGATGGACAGATCTGATATAATGACACAGAAGATAACACACAATCCATGGTCCTCATATCTTGATCTTTTATATATGTTCAGCTGCAGGAAAAATTGAGGGAAAAAAGCTTTTTATTAAAAGAAAAAAGCACTAAGACAGTTTGATTGCAGAAAACTGGCTTGAATTACTGCTGTGGAGGAGGAGAGAATGTGTGTGACCACCTGACCCTCTTATCCTCTTTGTGGGGGAATGGGAACCTTCTCTCACTGGCCACTGGAGCCTAATGGAGGAATCATTTCGCTGAGATGTCTTCAAGACTGTTCATTTATCCTGCTGAAAACTGGGAAGAATTTGGAGAAGACAAAAGAGGGAAGATTTCTCCTTGGAAGTGTCCAAGGCCAGGTTGGGATGGGGCTTGGAGCAACCTGATCTGTGGGAGGTGTCCCTGTCCATGGCAAGGATTGGTATTGGGTGATCTTTAAGGTCCCTTCCAACCCAAACTATTCCATGATTCTATGACATTAAATATCTGCGCCATTTTGGTCGTATTTCTCTCTCATTTCTTCTTCATCTCCTTCTGCCTAAGGTGTAAAAATAATACTTCCAGCTCGTAGCTCTGTGTTAGGACCACACAAAACATCTGTGATTGTGCCACATGTCTGTCCCTGCTGCTCCCAGGAACTTGTGATCCAGCTGAGCAGCCTCAGCGAAATTTGAGGGAAGGATGGCATGAACTGAGGGAAGCAGAGCAGTGGGGAAAATAGAGCAGCAGAAAAGTTCAGTTCCTCTGCTCCAGGGGCTCTTGTTACACGGATCAGGGTCCTCATGGTGTCAAACTCCATTTGCTTCTCCAGCAGCATAAAAAGTGTCGAAAGCAGTTCAAAAAACTCAGGTTTCTGAGATCCAACAGAATGACATTTGGAGAGGAGCTGTGATCAGTGAGAAAGCAAAGGGAACAAAGTCTGCAAATAAATAGGGAACCCATCCCTGGAAGTGTTCCAGGCCAGGCTGGACAGGGTTTGGAGCAACCTGGGGTAGTGGAAGGTGTCCCTGCCCATGGAAAAGGGATGGGACGAGGTGATCTTTAAGATCCCTTGTAATCCAAAGCATTGTGGAATTCTGTGACTCTCTAAGGTGTGAAGCCAAGCCAGGCTTTCCATGCAAAGGTTTTCCTACACACAGCAGTGTAACAATGAACTGTCATTCAGGGCATTGTCCTTTTTTTGCCTCATCCTTCAGCATGAATCTCCAAAATTCACATTTTAGCCTCATTCTCACTCTAAAAAAATTGTCAAAAATCTGAAGGTGGAAGTTCAAATCCTCTCCACCTGCCCAATCCGATATTGTACTTCCAAGGAAATATTTTCTGCTCAAAAACTGTCTGCATTTGTTCTCTCCTAGCTCAGCTGTTACATTTTAATTTGAAGTGTCACCCTGGAGCCAAAGAACTGCCTGGTTTTGAAGAGACCAAGTTTATATTTGCTTGTGACTTTAATCACCCTGAAACTACCAAAAGGATGATTTTAACTCAGTACCCTTTGTTTCTTTTGTTTAAAGATGTGTTTAATTCTTCTTCAGAAACTTTTTTTCGATGAGATATTATCATTAAAATAACTGTATTAAACTCAGCATCATGAATAATTCATAATGCAATTTGGAAAAAATGGCTATGCAAAACTCCAATAATTAGTTTTATGTGATAGGAAAAGCATTATTTTCATATTTAGACAGCAAGTGAATATTTATTTAGATACATCATTCATGATGTACTAAATTATGGCAGAAACTACTGTTTGTAATTTAAAAAATGACAAGTTAATTTGAAAGCCAGGTCTAAGATGCAGACTCATACCTTGCAAGCTACCTGATAAAATTGAGTACTTTGTGTATTTATGCATTTGCTGTTAAATGGGTGGTTTTCAAATGTGATTGCATACTGAAAATGAGACTCGAGCCCCTGATGTTGCCTTTTATGATTCTTTTTTGCATTTATTTGTGAGGTTTGCAGTAGTAATATCTGTAATTTTCTGAGGATACAATGACAATTGTCATTAATTCCCTCCAGCCTTGTAGACAGCATTAAGGAAATTTTGGGATGGTTGGCTGGAGTCATGGCACACCTTTCAATACATGAATTTCCTGGATCTGGGATTGGAAGCTGCCTAATTCCTGTTGTTCAGTACTGTCATAGGTCTTCCCTAAGGAGTCTGTCTGGCAGTTTTGAGTACAAATCTCTTTTTCTCTCTTATTAACATTCAAAAAACCTTCTCCCTTTCTCAGAGTAAGTCTCTGGGTGCTGAGTGAGTGCCCTGAACCCCACATTTCACAGAATCCTGAATTTCTGTCAAACCAAAATGAGTGGCTTTTTTTTTTTTTTTAAATTTAATTGATCACCACATACAGAGTAAATAAGAAACAACCAATTTGATTTCTTGAAGTTGTGACTGGCAAGGCTTCCAGGCTTGTGCAGGAAGAAGGGCACAGATATTTTCCCTATTGTCCTCAGTCCTTGTGCTGCTGGGTGTTCTTCCAGGTCCTAGTAAGACAAAATGTGATCATCACTTGAATTTCAGCTTCTGTGCATTTTCCACATGATCCAATTAAATTGTGAAGCCCAGCTTTGCATCCTGTGCTCTGTTTTGGCAACTTCCTTTGATCTTGGCAGTCCGTGGGAACATGTTCATAAAACAGCTTGAATAATAAATAGAATACAGTTATTTATTGATTTATCACAAATACAGAGGTTTTAATGAAGCAGCTGGAATAACTTTCTGCTTTTATACATTAAATTATCAAAGTTTAATTGTGCTGGGTGGATAAAGGTGGCTCTTGTGAGCTGTAAAACCTGGAGGGTTGGGAGGTGAACTGGGACCTGCATCACTGGCTGAGCAATTGCACGGCTGCCATCAGGTGTAGCTGCAAAGAGTTGAAGCAGACTATGAGATACAGAGAGGTGCTGGGTTAAAATGAAGCACAGAATAAATTATTGGTCACAAAACAGGGCTGAGATCCTGTCATAAAGTTGGAATGACATAACTGGGTCGGTATCAGTATGGGGACACCCAGCAGGATTGCTGGGATGGACGTGGACAGGAATAATTCTGGCATTTCCAAACTTCTGAGCACCTGATTTTGGGATTTTAACGTGACTTGAATGAATTCTTTGAATAGAGCAATGCTGTGACAAAGGACTTCTTGAAATGCTGCTGGTAACTCAGAGCAGCCAATAGAATTTGCATTCATACCAGAAAATCATGGAATGATTTAGTTTGGAAAAGCCCTTTCAGACCATTCAGTGCAAGTGTTCCCCCAGCAGTGCCAAGGCCACCACTGACCCATGTCCCCAACTGTCACATCCACGTGGCTTTTAAGTCCCTTCTAGGATGGAGACTCCACCACTGCCCTGGGCAGCTGTGCCAGGGCTGGACAGCCCTTTGTGTGTTCTGCCCTCTGCTCTGGGAGAGCTGGGGGGTTTACCTGGAGAAGAGAAGGATCCAGGGAGAGCTCAGAGCCCCTTCCAGAGCCTAAAGGGGCTCCAGGAGAGCTGGAGAGGGACTGGGGACAAGGGATGGAGGGACAGCACACAGGGAATGGCTTCAAACAGGAGAAGGGAGATTTGGGTGGGATATTGGGGAAGAATTCTTGGCTGTAAGGATGGTGAGACCCTGGCACAGGTTGCCCAGAGAAGCTGTGGCTGCCCCTGGATCCCTGGAAGTGTCCAAGGCCAGGTTGGATGGGGCTTGGAGTAACCTGGGCTAGTGGAAGGTGTCCCTGCCCATGGCAGGGGGTGGCACTGGATGGGCTTTAAGGTCCCTTCCCACCCAAACCATTCCATGATTTGAATAATTTGAATATCAGAGTAGTCTGACTCAGTGGTGGACGTTGCAGTCGGTGTTTTTAATATGGGCAGTGGTGAGACCTTAGTTCTTGTGCTTCTGTATTGAAATACAACTGTGTGGTTCTAATTTACCTCAAAACTTTTTAGAAGCTTTCAATTAAGTGATGAGTTCAGCACAGCTCTGCACCTTTAGAATTCTTTCCCTGAATTTAAGATCCTTTTCTACTGGGAGTGCTTGAAATGATTTAGCTGGGTCTTCATTTATTCTGTTAATATTTTGAGCTCTACCTGGGCATTTGGCTTGGGAAGTAAGGTGGAGGTGTTGTAGATTATTGCTGTGGGAGTGCTGCAAACAGCACTGGGACATCTCAGTTATCCCTTGGTATTTTTGTTTGCATTTTTCATTTCCATGATGAATTTAGGACCATTCATCAGTGACTGTCAGCTGGTTTAAACACCTGGAAGTATTTTGTTCTGTCACCTAGGAAGACCTACTCTCGTTCTTTGTACTGTGGCGTTTCCTCCACCACGAGGAGGCTATAAAGTGTTAGCAAATAATTTTTTTTCCTCAGTTCCATGAAAAGCACCATCAGAAGAGTCTGCACAGCAGGTTTGACACCCTTTGTAACTCCATCTCCTGCTCGGAGCAGGGCCTGCTCACTTCATCAAAGCTGCTCTATGCAAACTTTTGTTGTGCTAATGCAAACTCCCTCAGGGTTCTCTCAGGCACCAGCACTAATTTTAACATTTTGGCTTCTGCACTGCTGGATTTTGTGTATGTCACCTAAAAAGCAGTGAGGATTTTGTTTCTTGTTTTTTCTTTCGTTGTTATTGCTGGCTCTTTGTTCCTTCAAAGGCTTTTCAAGGCATTTTCCTCTATTTTTGTGGAGGCGTTGATTTCTTTCCGGGATTTAAAGTCAGGAGAAGATTTTCGCTGTTACTTTTTGAACCGACAGGTTCTGTCTGAGCTTTCAAAGGCACTGCAAGATCCAGGGTTGTGTCGTTATCAACACTGTCAGATTTCTTCTGCAATAACAAAAGAGCCATCCAAAGATCCTCTAAAATAAGATGAGAATTTATTCTGGATAAGCAGAAGCCTTGCCTGAGGTTTCTTTTCTCTCAACTCCTGGAATCTCAAGTCTCATCATGACAATATCATTGTTATAAATAGAATATAAAAGCCATGTTGTCTGTGCAGAGCTGTGTCCTGGTGTGGCTGTGCTGGCCCAGGGAATGACAGAATGGTGGAAAAATATTTTTATTTTTTGTAGGTAAGACTTCTGCCACATGGTGGTAGAGGTTTGATCAGGTGTCCCCTGAACCTCTTCTGATATTGGTGTTTCCATGGATGGTGTGTTCCCTAAAGCTGAAGGCATGAGGCAGTAAAAGATGACTTAGGGTAGGATTGCAGGATTTTTTAGGTAGGAAAGGACCTCTAAGATCATCAAATCCAACTGTTAACCCACCACTGCCCCATGTCCCCAGGTGCCACATCCACCTCTCTTTTAAATCCTTGCAGGGATGGGGACTCCAGCACTGCCCTGGGCAGCTCCTCCCAGTGCCTGACCACATTTTCAATGGAGAAATATTTTCCCAATATCCAGCCTAAACCTCCCTTGAGGTATTTTCCTCTTGTCCTGTCATTTGTCCTGTCAGGGAGTTGTGCAGAGCCACAAGGTCCCCCCTGAGCCTCCTTTTCTCCAGGCTGAGCCCCTTTCCCAGCTCCCTCAGCCATTCCTGGTGCTCCAGCCCCTTCCCCAGCTCTGTTCCCTTCCCTGGACATGCTCCAGCCCCTCAATGTCCCTCTTGTCAGGAGAGGCTCCTTTGGGGTTAGAATTCCTACAGGAGGGAGAAAGGAAGCATTGGATCAGTAAGGAGTTAAAATCAAAAAGACAAAAGGAATAAAGGCTTTGCAACACAGTTAAAAAGAATCAATATCAATGAAATCCTTCCCCCCTAATTAGAGGGGGAAAGGGAACAGCCACAGTATTTTGAAATAACTAAGTACTCGTTTTCTCCTGTAATAAAAACTGTAAATGTGCCCCATCAGGAGTGACATTGAGATACTGAGGGGTGAAACGTCTGAACTTCAGTAACTGCTGCCATAAAAAGAGAATTTCCAGGTAATGGGAATGTTTAGAAGGTGGCAAGCCCAGTGTGACATCAAATAATGTGGCTTTAGCTCGTGAAAAGGTCTGTGTCTCTTTGACATGACATCATAAATAATCCTGTCTTCAAGTTATGACTTAAAAACAAATTCTGACTGTAAATGCCAGATCCAAGGATCTGATTTGACTCTTGGTTTTATCAGTTGTGGATTTCTGGCAGCCTCAATGCTGAGGTTAAATCTCCCAGCAAGATGCAGTCTCAGATTCCAAGAGTTAATGTTAATAGAATGCAGATTAACTCATCCCTTCTGCTAAAAAAAACCCCAAACCTTATATTTGCAGTTCAGCTTCTTAAAAATATATATTTCTGTGAAGGAAGTTTTTATGGTAAATCTCTGGGTTACTGAGCACATCAGCCTCTAAATTTGAGCCAGTGGAATTATGGATAAATGCTGTATTTCATGGAGAAATATGACATATATTAATTTTCTGTTTCACTGACATATTCTGTTTACTTTGCCTAAGTAACTACTGAGAGCAAAATGATTACATTTTAAACATGTGAAAAACCGTGTTGTTTCATATGGGTGGTAAATACTCACTCTGCTCCATTTACAAAATTATTTTTATGTTATTTATGTAAAACTTCTTTTAGAAAAAGGGGTTGTCTTCTTTCATAGTATTTGAATTTTTTTCCAAAGTGCTGCGCTGTGCATATAAATGTTTATTTTTCTGGAGAATGCTTTAACATTGAATCTCACTTCAACAAAGTCATTCCATAAATTTCATCTTAATTCTAATTAGAATTGGACCAGTATATCTTAGAGACCTTTTAATATGGTGATTGACATTTTAAACCAGTTGGGGGCTTAAAAATATACGATTTTGAGGACTGAAATTGAGTTAATTGCAATAGGTAAGTAGCTGAATGCATGATTTATTAATTTTATTAATTTTACACAACGAGCACCTGTAAAGTCACGCTGAGGGGATCTTTCAGCAAACAGACTTGAAGTTCACTTCCAGGCAGGAGGAGCAGATGAAAACGTGCTGATGTTATTCTTGCAAACTGAATCAACAGCTTGGAAATAGATTCAAGGTAGTGATGGAGGAATTATTTTGGCTGCTTCCATGCTCATATTTATCTGAATTACTTCCCAAGTTCACGCTGTTCACTCCAGTTATGGCATTGGGAGGAATGAATAGGAGATATTTTGCTGCTGCATTCAGTCTATATAAACTCTGTTGATCAAATTCTTGGTAAAATATTCTACTTCTTAAAATAGCCCCACTGAATAAAGTGACCTGAATGTGTACATATATATATGTGTGTGTATATATATATATATATNATCTTATTAGAGCTGAATAGTTCTGCTGCCCAGAGACATAAAGAGCATTTCCAGCTCAGTTCGTGATGCTGCTTTTCAGAGCAGGATACAACAAACATCTCCTTCTCAAGCTTTTGTCTTTCTTTTCTTCATACCTATTCAGCTCTAATAATAGCTGCACGAAGTAAATTTTGAAGATTTAAGAAGCTGAAAATTGTTTGATTGCCATTCAGGCTTATTTATTTGGTGCCAGCTCATCGTTAAAGCTCTTTAAAACTGCTATTTTTGCTCCTTCCTGGCATTCTTTTTTGCTGAATTCTTTGATTCTTGTCATACCTGCATGGTTCTGCGTGAGATCCTTTTATAGGTCTTAAAGTTTCTTGGATTTTTAGCATTCAGGATATTTGGGAAGTTGATAATAGACTTATTTTGTATTTCTATTCTACCTCCAAGTAGATGCTGCTTTGAAGGGAGGAATACAGGGTTATACAGGGTTGGGTAACTTCAGAACTACAACTTTATCACCTGTATTTTTAATCAATTTGTAAATGCTAAAACATTACATTTTAGTGTGTTATAGAAATTTTTTTCTGTTTTCCCTCCTAATTTTCAGGGAAATAATTTGCATCATGTGCCCCTTGTCCATGGCAGGGGGATTGGAACTAGATGGCCTTTAAGGTCTTTTCCAGCCCAAATCATTTGTGATTCTGTGATTTTAAACTAAGGCAGGAATCCTTTCTGGAGGGCACTGCCCAGTATGGGGGAGCAGCTCTGCTCTTCACCTCCCTCTTTGAAGAGCTGAGATGTGGAGATTTCACTCTTCTGTTTTTTTAATTTTCTCATGTAAGCTCTCCATCGTGGAGAGCTCCTGTCAGGCTGGGACTGGAGGGTGGTGCTGCAGAAATTTGGGATGGATTGTGGGGACAGAAAGTGTTTGTATGGCTTGAAAAGTACAGAAATCCAAATGGAAGCAGGAATTTCTGGCAATCATTTCATGTCACTGAGGGCAGATGAGGTGTCCAGGGCTCTCCTGGAAATCAGGAATAAAAGGATTTTATAAGCCACTGTTATAAAAGAACATTTAGAAGCTTTTTTTAAAACAAGTACAAAGTGAATTATGGAATCATGGAATATCCTGAGCTGGAAGGGACCCACCAGGATCATCCAGTCCAACCCCTGGCCCTGCACAGACACCCCAAAATCCCACCCTGTGCATCCCTGAGAGCATTGTCCAAACACTCCTGGAGCTCTGGCAGCTTTGGGAATGTCACTGTTCCTTGGGGAGCTGTTCCAGTGCTCAAATACCCTCTGGGGAAGAACCTTTCCCTGATATCCAACATAAACCTTCCTGACACAGCTCCAGCTGTTTGCTGGGTCCTGTCCCTGGTCATGACAGTAAAGCAACTCCTGGCTTGGTGTTTTGGTCTTTTGGTGTTTTGGTTTCTGACTGTGTGAAGCTCACGAGGCTTTCTGGTGTTTTATGGGGTGACTCATTTCTCCAGCTCTTTTCAAAGAATTACCATGTTTTTTTTGTTGGAGTGAGGGATCACTAAAATTTGAAAGCTGAATGCTGTCTCTGGCCCAGGGGAAACGGGACCACATTGGATGGAAGAGATTTCCCAAGGTCTTTGGCTCCCCATCCTGCACAGAGCTGATCACTCAGGGCTTTGACTGCCAGAGAACCAGGGGGGTGTCTGTCTTTCCAAACCCTCCCTTGACCAGGTTTGTGGTAAATTTATTATTCTTTCTTGTTCTGAGTTGGAATCTCCACTGTTTCAGCTTCTCTTTGTTGCCTCTTGTCTATTTAGTTTACACCTGGAAGAAGAGTTTGGTTTCATTTTCCTACACCCTCCAGCTGGACAGAGAGCAACAAGAGACTCTGGAAAAGGGTCTGGACCCAGGGAGTGGCTTCCCACTGCCAGAGGGCAGGGATGGATGGGATTTTGGGAAGGAATTGTTCCCTCGGAGGGTGGGGAGACCCTGGCACAGCGTGCCCAGAGAAGCTGTGGCTGTCCCTGGATCCCTGGAAGTGTCCAAGGCCAGGTTGGATGTGGCTACATGAGCTACACAGCTGGAACTGCACATTTTTTAACTCAAAGGGTCATTCTTATTGAAAGATATTTTCTATGTGTTTTAAGTGATCAGTATCTAATCTTTAATTCCATCTCTTAAGTTCTATTTTCTTCCTTGGTTCCATGTTTGCTCCCTAAGCAATGCCTGCAAAGCAGGTGGCTGCAGTCGTTTGTTTTACTAATGCAAAATACCTGAAATTGCTATTTGCTCTTGGAAGCTGAAGTTATGGAAATACCATAAAATAAACATGGAGCGGATGAAAAGAGGAAAATTTATAAGATATATAGGAATGTGTGTTTTTTTAAAACTGTCAGGATCTGCCATGAGCTTTCAGATGTTAAATACCATATTGTCTTCTTATTACTTTTATTTTATTCTTTTACCTTGGCTATTAGAAGAACAAATGATGATGGAATTTAGAGGATGAGCAGCGAGGATCAGGAGATTGAAAGTAGTATTTGCAAGTCCTTAAAGATGAAGGCAGCAGAAAGGCAAATGACTTCCAAAAAGGGCCATTTCATGGGGTAATTTATCCGACGTGGCTTTGCCATTTGTTGTATCATTCCACTCCTATGTTGCTATGGGAACCAATTTTACTCTTGCAGTGATTGTTAATCAGGATTTGTAGTTATACCATTTTTACCACAAGGCCTTATATCCTTTCAGATTAAATCACAGCTCTTGTTGACAGTGGTGTTCATCAAACATTATCGCCAGAAATAAAACCTGACCAACCTTCCTGGCATTTTCCTCTCCATTACCAGAATCAGAGAGCAGAAGCTTGAGTTAACTTTTACAGGAACTCCAGGATTCTGCTTCCGTTCCATCTGTCACTCTTGTACAATTCCAGGAAAAGAAAGGGAAAAAAACCAGCCCAAACCAAGCCTTGCAGTCTGCCTAGCAGTATAATCATTTTATTTTTCATTTAAGGGGAACTAAACTGAGTATTCTGGAGATCCATTGTCTACATATCCCTTCTTTGAGCATCTCTTAAGGTAGAATTGAAGCTTAAGGTCATCTAAGCATAAGAAATTTGAAAACAGAGATTTATTTTTATGGAGGATTCAGCACTCTATGTTTAGGTATCTAAAATATTCCCCATCCTTTAAATCTTCCCTCTGTTTTTGCAACTGCAAAGAGGTGTTGGCAGGAATAGGGACAAACAGGTGCAGGTTGTATGATCCTTCTTCAGGTAAAGGAGGATCAAAGGGTCAGAGTGTGACTTCCCTGGTCCTGGTCTGTTCTCTGTAGGGGGAATAGAAATGGAAAGAATTTTTTCCATCTGAATTTACTCACTTGGTGACCTGGGTTGAATTATTTCTCTGGATGCTGAGAGCTTAAACCAAGCTAAAACCAAGATACACATTTCTGCTTGATTCCTTTAATATATCCTACTATTTCCTTTGCTGCCAAGAATATAATTTAACTTCAGAAAAAAGGGAAAAGAACATAAGCTGTTGGTAAATTGTAAATTGCTGAAACATTGCACTCAAAACTCACAGAAAAACATATGAGAAGAGTTAAAGTCCCTGTTTCTCTCAGCAGGGGTTTTATGCTGAAGTGATGACCAGTACTGCCCAGCGTTGGTCAGAGATGAATTTAATGGAATCATTAAACAAAACACTTCTCTCTGAGCCCAGACCTCTGATGGAAGAGCTCCTGTTCTTCACTCCCCCAGGCAGCTCCTTTCACTCACAAAGCCCAAGCTGTCATCACGAAATTTGTGGTGGATTTTGAGCTGAAATTGGGAGGATTTTGAGCTGAAATTGAGCACAGCCTGGGCTGGGGGTTGTTTTCCTGCCTGCTCTGTTATTTTGAGTGGCATTTTGGCAGTTTCTCAAGTTCTGCCCCAGAAGGATGTGACATTGCAAGTGTTGTTCCCAGATTTATGTTCATCGTAGAATCACAGAATGATTTGAGTTGGAAAGGACCTTAAAGCTCATCTTGTTCCACCCCCTGCCATGGGCAGGGAAACCTTCTGCTGTCCCAGGTTGCTCCAAGTCCTGTCCAGCCTCACCTTTATCTGATAATATGTTACCAGCATGATCCAGCCAGGTAGCATTTCATGTGATATTTGACAACTCCCCCCTTCAGACTGATGCTTTTTTCCCCAGTAAACCAAATTCTCAGCATCTCTCATTTCCAGCCAGCCCTTAGAGCCAGGCCTATCTATGTCACAGTTTTGTTTCCACTTCACTGTATCCCAAGTACACTGAGGGATGCACAATCAAAACATTAGCAAGGTGTTAGTCACATTGTTTTGATCCCTCTCCTGATTTTCTTTCTCCTTTCCTTCTCCTTTTTCCCATTCTCTGCTGCCAATGCCCAGCCCCCACTATAATTCTGATTGGCTAAATTAATTCTGCAGCATCCTGCTGTGAATAATTATGTTCATCCAGTGTGGAGCTGGATGCCTTTCTCTTCCCCCCTCCTCCTCCTCCTCGCCTAAATTATAATGTGACAATTGAAGCTCACAGCTGGCTCATCAGAGGTGGCCAGTTTGGGAATTGGCACATCTGAATGTGCCTCTCCGTTAACTCTGGGCCTTGATTGCTTAAGACAAGACATATGTAAACCCCCTGATTATTCCCATTTTGTGTGGTTCACAAAGATCCTGCTTCAAACTGCAAAGCTGTTGTGTTGTTTGGGGGGAGGGGAAATTACAGGAATTTTTCTCTTCCCCTCCCCACAGTTCACTCCAACAATAAATAGCTGTCAGACTTATGTCAAGAATGAAATTATAGGAGCACATGAGGCCTTGATTACATTGTTTTGGATAGATTGCTATTAGCATACTGAAATGAAGTCTAATTTTTCAGTGCTTTAGCTCAGTCAAGAATCAAGTGGCACAGGAGGGGGAAGGGATGTCACCCACAGGAACTGAGTGATGCAATTCTGTGCAGTTCTGGAGTGCCATCGTTTCAGTTACGAGAAACACAGAAATTAAATAAATAAGTAAATATATTCTGCTGAAATGTTTGGTGAGTTGGGAGCTCAGGCAGAGCTGGTGCTGCTGAACAAAATGTTCACAGATTTACTGAGGCTGGAAAAGAGCTCTGAGATCATTGAGGGCAGCCTGTGACCGATCCCCACCTTATCCCCAGCCATGAGTGCAATGTTCAGACATGAAAACCTCCAGGGATGGGGATGGCAGCTCCTCCCAGTGCCTGACCACCCTTTCCATGGAGAAATTCCTCCAGGTGTCCAACCTGACCCTCCCCTGGCACAATTTGAGGCTGTTCCCTCTCCTCCTGTCCCTGTCCCCTGTTCCCAGAGCCTGTCCCCCCTGGCTGTCCCCTCCTATCAGGGAGTTGTGCAGAGCCACAAGGTCCCCCCTGAGCCTCCTTTTCTCCAGGCTGAGCCCCTTTCCCAGCTCCCTCAGCCTCTCCTGGTGCTCCAGCCCCTTCCCCAGCTCCGTTCCCTTCCCTGGACACGCTCCAGCCCCTCGGTGTCTCTCTTGTCCTGAGGGGCCCAGAGCTGTCCCCAGCACTGGAGGTGCCCCAGCAGTGCCAGCACAGGGGACAGGCACTGCCCTGGCCCTGCTGCCACCCCAGAGCTGGCACAGCCCAGGTGCCTTTGGCCTCTTGCCAACTGGGACACTCACCTGGTTCAGGTTAGGTGTCCTTTATGAACTTCTTAAAGACATCTCAGAAGGAAATTGGTGTCTATTTAATCCATCCTCACACAGCTTCTGCTTCACTCAACATGTTTGTACTTTGAAGCTGAAAATAGACCAATTTCTTATGAGTTCTTGGCATAATTCAAAGCACAGTACCTGTTTGGGCTCCTCTGATGATCCATCTGTATTATCATCTATTTTGTAGGGCAAGTCCCTTTGTGTTTTTGTTGTTCACAATTTTACACATTGTTCCCTTAGTTTGAAAGTTTTTCATTTTGCATTCTCTGAGTGTCCTAACCTTTAAATGTTTTCCTAAGATAAGAGTTTTATTAGTCACAGGCACATTGCTGTAACTGTTTTGTGGGTGGAAAGAAAGAAAAAATTGTTTTCACTGATTCTTTAAACAATTGACCAGGAGTTTGCAGAGGGTCAAGATCCATTTGGGTTCACTGGGACAACTGAGAGCAGCAAGAAGAGAGCACAAGCTGTGCATGGTGAGACATAAAAATTCTATTTACAGGAATGTGAGTTGGTCCTGTTCTTTCTGAGTGGCCAGGTGTTTGGTGAGAAGCACAAGACACCCAAATCAAGCATTTAGCAAGGATTTGTACCACAACAAATCATGAGCTTGCTGGATGACACATTCTGTGCAGAAAGTTCTTATTGGAGTGTTTTTATCTTGCTAATTTGAAAGGCTGAGCACTCGGACATGACTTTAATAGAACTGCATCAGCCACAGAGGAGCAGGGTAATTACAGCTAATTCCATCTGAAACACCCCTACAAAGAAACCAAATTCCTTGGTTATTCTTTAAAAGGCATTTAGGACAGGACAGCTGCTGATTTGGAGGTCTCTTCTTACTCCAAGAAAATTCTGTTTAATATTGTTGGAAGGTTGGGAATCTCTTGGTTCAGTGGCTCATGCAGCTTGTGGAGCTCATTGGCAAAGGCTCCTGGGAATTCCAGGAGTTAGAGAAATTCAAAGAAGAAAAAATCAATGAAAAGGTGTTAAACAGTAACTACAACTTCCAGGAGATGCCTCTAGTGCAGCTGGGAATGAGAGATCTGGGAGGAATTTCCACAATGTCCTTGTGCTGTTGCACTGGGAAACATCTAAAGCAAGGAACCAGAATGTTTGGTTGTGGCCAGATCCAGTGTGGATGTTCTCAGATTTATATGGAATACTGAGATGAGAACCTTGGTGGGAATCTCCTGATGACCTGGAATGAACCAAGCCCACTTCAGCCCTTGCCTTGCTGTGTGACTCCCAAAACCTCCTTGGTGTCCAGATGAAACAATACAGCCTCGTGGTCTCTCAACGTTTCCAACATGGGGAATATTTATTTTGCAATTATTATTATTATTGGGGAATTATTATTTTGCAAGTTGTCTTGGCCTATGTTATGACTGTGAGGCCAAAGCATTAAACTCAGTGCCTGAAAATTTACTATGGTGGTATAAGGAACATTTAAAGTGTTCTCTGGTTTTAAGGCAGAGCTTGGGGATCACTTCCAGACTGTCTAATTTGGGAGTCAAGGGAAAAACGGAGATAACTCAGCAGGGTTTGGTTCTCTGTTGTGCCTTTGGCCTGCAAAGTGAATTTGGTAGTTCTGGATCAGCCATTTTACAGCAGTTGTAAGGATTTCTTGCTGGGATTTTGGTACAACCTCAAAAGCTCATTGTATTGTCACTGTCCCTGGAAGTGTCCAAGACCAGGTTGGGTGGGGCTTGGAGCAGCCTGGGATAGTGGAAGGTGTCAGGTTGGAACATCATGAGCTTTGAGGTCCCTTCCAACCCAAAACCATTCCATGATCCTGTGATTTTATGATCTCTCTCTCACAATTAGGTGAATAACACTTTGAAACAGTTGTATAAGAATGTCTTGAAATGACATAGATCTCAAATAATTGAAGTTAATGTTGAGCATGATTTCAGTTCCACAGAAATCAGAGAGAAAAACAAACTTAATAAATGGAAGAGGGTAAATTCACAGAGGAAAACAATTTTCGATTGGGAATTGCAAAAAGAACTAAGAGTAGAAGTGGAGAGATAGGTATTAAAGAGATGTATTTTTAAAATATGCCTAAGTGTCATTTTTAGAGTCATAAGCCAATGAAGAATCCTGAAAACCCTACATAACCTTTCAAAACAAAACAGAATTTGTGGTTTGAGGGCTGCCAGTTTTCCAGTCTCTGCTGAGTGAACTTTTCATTTCACTGTGGTGAATGTGTGGTAAATATTTCCTCTGAGCACTGGAGAAACAAGTTTACAAGAAATTAATGACAGGAATTGAGCTGTGAGACATTTCAAGTGCTTCACAAAAAAAAAAGGGACAGAATGCAAACTCATCTTGGAATCCACAGCACTTAATAAAAGCAGCAAATGAAGTGCTAACAGAGCCAGAGGGAAAATTGTTACATCACTTGTTTCCTGAGAAATGGGAGTTTCAGCCACAATTAAGGCAGCCCTCCCACACTTGTGACAATGCTATTGATGAGCCAATCAATGATAACTAACTACAACCTCTAAATTACAGAGTTTAAACTACATTACATTTTATCAATGGAAACAAACCAATTAAAGTGCTCTAAATGAGTACAACTAATCAGGAATGTATTACATGCTAATTGTGACCAAAATTCCAATTAATGTGTGGATACATTACATCATATCCAAGAATGTAAAAAATGTGAAGTAATCATGTTCCTCATGATCTTATCAAATGAACTCTGGGACCTACCATCAGGAAATAATGGTAATTTTCTGCCTTTTGTCAACTTGTTCTTGTTAGAGAGATGGACTTTTTATGTGTGTGAATATATGTCTGTGTGTGTATATATATTTTTATATGCCCAGAGAAGCTGTGGCTGCCCCTGGATCCCTGGAAGTGTCCAAGGCCAGGTGGGACAGGGCTTGGAGCAACCTGGGACAGTGGAAGATCCCCTTGCCCATGGCAGGGGGTTGGAATTAAATGATGTTTTAGGTCTTTTCCACCCCAAACCATTCTGTGATTCATTATATATGTGTATATTTATATATTTTTATATATATATATAAAATACCTGGCTTAGTGTGTCTCAATCCTAGGGTGGCCTCAAGGTGATACTGCCAAATCTGCCTCTTTTTCTTTTTATAATGCTGTTTCTATCATCTCATTTTTAAGATATGATTGAATATTTTAATATTCTTTAGGAAAACAGAAGTGCTGGAAAGGATTAGGCGGTGACAGGCAAACGGCTGACAACAGGATAAATGTGTTTGTGTAGGACCTGTTCTCTGAGCAAAGTAAGATTTGTGTGCTGAATTATTATTTGAGGAGTGCCAGCAAATCATAATTTCCTCTTTGTAAAATGATTGGATAATAATAAGAATTTGTATCAGAATCCCTCTTAATTTTACCTGTAAACCGTGGTGAATGGCTTTAAGAAGACAAAAGGGAGTTAAGTGTGGAGCTCTCAAGAATGAATGGAAATTGGACACTTTACAAACCTCTTTCTGAAGTGATTAGTGTGAAAATGAGCAGTAACAGCATAATATCAACTTAATCCCTACATGGGAAATAGGTGGGGGAAGAATTGCCAAAAATCTGAACAGCTGCTGAGATAAAACTGCACCTTAGGGGCTGGACTCAGCTCAGGGTTAACACACCTGAATTTAGGGGTGTTTAGGTGCAGTTTTTTCCAACCTCCTGTTGTAGTCACTGTTGGTGGATGTTGGCCCTGCAGTGACACGTGGGGGATGTCCCTGTCCTGCTCCTGGGCAAGGAATGCTTTCCCTGCTGGGATTGCTGCGGGTACAAACAAGGTGGAAATGGATCCGTGCAACCAATCAGCTCTTCTGTCTCACTAACAAATCTGATTTGAAGAAGTTATGGATGGGACTTGGAGCAGCCTGGTCCAGTGGAAGGTGTCCCTGCCCATGGCAGGGGGTGGAACTGGATGAGCTTTAGAGTCCCTTCCAACCCAAAACTTCCTATGACTCTATGACATAATCCAGAATTTTCCTGCTGAACGAAGGAAACTGGGTAAAACAAGTCCTTTGGTTTAATCCCAACCATATCTATTTGAGGTGCCTCTAGGAAAACATAAAGCAGGAAGAAGCTGAACTTTACCCAAGAGTTTTGGGACAGGGATGCTCTCAGCACATGTGAGAAATCCAGTTTGCTGCTGCCTAACAGGATTTAAAATGATTGTTCTCTGCTTTCTAAGGGATTCCCTTGATCACCAAGCAGTGAAAAAACCACATTTTTTTAGGTAATGCCTTTGACCTTTAGTTGTTCAACTTGTTGATCTCAGAGGTCTTTTCCAATTTAAATTATTCCATTACCTTTTTTCACTTAATAAATAATAAATAAACATTCATTGTAGCAGGGGAGTGAACCCAAACATCTCATTTCCAGAGGACACTCCAGGTGTCCTAAACTGGGGCTTTGAGTTCTTCTTAATCCACTGCAACAACAGTTTGCTGATAGAAGAAATAATCACTGGATGACCTAAAATACAATTTTTATTGAGTGTGCTCATGAGAATTTCCAGATAGATTTTAGGAACCTTGAAGCAAGCAGGGAAAAAAGGGATTGAGGTGTAAAAGCTCTACAGAGTGATGAAATGACAGCTGAAGTGCAAATAAACTGTGTGAGGTGTATAGGAAACACATAAAGTGCTCAAAATTGTCTTACAAAATGATAGTGGGATTTTGCAGGTTTAGAATTCACAGTTGCAGGAGCTGAGGAATTTGAGAGAGTAAGAAATGTGATCCTATTAAAAATGTCAAACACCTCAAATAAGGTCATTATTCTGCCCTACTTGCCTGGTTTGAGTGCTGTGTTCTATTTTGGACACTCCTTTAAAAATAGCACAAACAAACTGGGTTGGTTCTGTATGTAATCAACCAATACACTGAATTTTGCAGAATAAAATTTCAGTAGAGATTTCAGTAGCATCCAAAGTGTTTCCCCTCAATAAATAAGCTGAGGGATCACAATCAGCAAAGAAGGGAATTTTCCCACTCATTTAACAAAAGAGCAGTAGATTCAGCTCTTTGCATTTCTACTGGAAATCCTGAACGGTGTTAAGGGTCATTTGGGGATAAAAAGTTCAGTTTTATGTGTCAGGTTTCTTGCACAAGAAGCTGGAGCTGAGCAAAGCACACCAGAAATGAAACATATTCTGGTGGAGTGGAAATGCAGTTTTCCTCTTGCATTTTAAAGACTAGCAAGGTGAGGAAATGTTCTTTACAGAACTAAAGATAATAAATCAAGATTAAAAAGAATGAGCTTAAAGGGGCTCCAGT